>JAUZST010029823.1:0-57052 GCA_034779995.1 Parotocinclus haroldoi | reverse complement strand
CACACACACACACACACACACACAGCCACGGGCCACTTTAGAGACACCAATTAACCAAGCATGTATGTCTTTGGATTGTGGGAGGAAACCAGAGTACCCAGAGTAAACCCGCACTGACATTGGGAGGACATGCAGACTTCCACGTCACTTCCATTTCACTGTAAATGAATTGTAAAGTGGTCATGGTACATCTGTACATTTTCAGATTTGCGTGACAAAGAACCAAGAAGAACAGACAAAATGTGTGATGGTAATTGTTTTCCTTAAATGTTAGCCTAATATTCTGTTATAAAGCATGAAATACTGATACTGTACAAAATGCAGTAGCTTGAAATCACATTTCCTGATATTTACTGAACATTTTTGTAAGGTTGGTACTACTTGTGTTGTTTACATATGGGAAGCCAAATAAATATAGGCTCTATTTGGATACAGACAATTTGGATTTTTCCAGTAGTCACATAATCATAAAAATCACATTGTCTGCTTCTTAGTGTTCTTGGGCCACAAGTCAAGTGTTCATTATATATGATTAGGAAAATGTCAGTACACTGTGGTATTTTAAAAGAAAAGCCCTATAATAATTCCTTAGTTTTCTGATTGTTAGTTTAAACTGTACCGTATAAACCTAGCTCCTGTTTGCAGGATGAGCATGCTTGGTTGAGTTCTTGAAGGATGGAAACAATATACAAAGCAATGTTGTAGCCTACTCTAACAGCTAATAGCAATAACTTCTAGTCAGTCCATAAGTTATCCATGAGTTAATTATTAACAAATAAATCTAAAGTTGATGAATACAATCGTGTGAAAGCTTGAGGTGATTAGGTCAATATATTAAAACACATATCTAGTGTTTTGCTCCCTTTCCCCATAATGGTTTCTACTCTGGTTTCTAATCTTACAATATTTACTGTGTTTTTGCACTAAAACGTAAACGTAGCTGGTAATCACATACTAAATGTACATACCGGATATTACAATATCAAAAATGATTCTACATGTGTTGCAAAAGATGTCTGATCCGGTGTAGAACAGAGCAAAGCAACTAAGCGTGACCTTTATACTAATTACCCTTTATTCCAACCCTGTATGTCTATGTTCTAGTGGAAAAAAAATATTCACAAAAGACTTCACTTTCACCAGAGTCTTCTTAACATACGCAGAGAAACTGGATACACAATTCCACACTGCTTATCTCTGTTTGTGTCTATTCAGCTCCAGCTCCTGACTAGCTGTTTTCTGTACAGGCATTGTGAGCATGGGCAAATGGTTTCAGTGCCAACTACAACACAAAACATTTGGGAAAAGGTTCATATTACCTCTGCCGAAAGAGCTGAGGAGCTGGAAAGCTTCATTCAGAGCTGTGAGTGTGGTCAGCTGTGGGTGTCAACTATTGCTGTGCAGGTTTATGAGAAATAAGTCACTTAAAGAAGAAAGCAATGGTAAAGCAAAACATATTGAACTATTTTCAGGGCAAAATGTACATTTAAACGTTGGTTTGGCAGATGCTTTTAGAAGAATTGTCCATAGTGCCTCTCAGACTATCTATTTTTGAAGGTTAGTCTAAATGTTTTCTTTTTAGAAAGGCAATACATTGTTAAAAAAAAAGGTTTCAATCAGTTTGTACAATGACAATGTAACACAGAATTGATTTTTTAGATTAATAGAATATGTTGTCCCTGAGAGCCAAAACCTGCCATCATTTTCCACATAGCGACTGAGAATTTCCATATACAGTACTACCATGGATTGACATTGAATTAGTTTGAATCTGGGTGTCTGAACACTGTCACAGTTTAACCTTAATAAAATGGGATCTCAGGCTTGAAATGGACCAGAGCTCAGGGCTGACCCAGATACAAATGCCAGCGATTTTCAGTCAAAAAGCATTTTTCATACTTGAAAAAGCTCTCCTTATATTCATCACAAACCAATGGAAATGATCCAATCCTAAGGTGATTTATTGTCCTATCAATTATTTTTGAATGCATGTTGTTTTAGCAATGGTGTTTGGTGTGAAACACAGAAGAAAGACGTTTGCTGGATTTGTTACCATTTTTAAAAATCGTTAATGTTCTCAAGCACTCAAGTGGTACAGTGACAATTATATATATATGAATTACATTAAAGATAAGGTGCTATCATTACTTGAAGTAAATATCCAGATTGATTAGATTGGATCTCACCTTTGGTGAGCCACAGTAAATTGTACCTTGAGTTGCCCATTCTTAGTTAGTAGTAATGGTATACAGTGTTGCTACTGTAGCTCATATGCTTCAAGGTTTGATATCTAGTGCATTCAGAGATGCTCTTATACATACTCAAGTCACATTTGCCTTTCTATCAGCTTGAACCATTCTAACCATACTCTTCAGACCTCTGGCATTAACCTGGTCTTTTTGCGGACAGAACTGCCACTCACAGGATAGTTTCTCTTTTTGTGACCGTAGAGATGACTGTGTGGTTCTTGAATGTGTCTTTGGTCCATGCTGCATTCATACATCAATTAAACCACACCAGATTTAGTTTAGATTTAGATTTTGTTTTAGTACACAAAGATTTGGATCTCAGCGCGTACACATTTAATGTAAATACACTGTTGCGACAGGAAACTGCTAAATAAGAAATAAGAATTAAATACATTTGTAAAATAAAATAAAAAAATTAAAGAGTGCTTATTTCTTTAGTCATTTACTTAAAGGTCTTGGGTTAAATCCCAGGAGGGATGCTCTGGGTCCTTTCTGTGTGAAATCTGCATGTCTCCTGTTTCCTCCCACAGTCCAAAGAGATGATTTAGGTTAAGGGATTATGCTAAGTCGTCTATAGTGTGTGTTTGTGTGCATGACTGTGAGAGTGTGTGTGCATTACGATGAATTGTTGCCTTGTGCCCTGTGCTTCGGGCTCTGCACCAGCTCAACCACTAGCCTGTTCAGGAGTGAGTGGATTAAAAGTGAATGAATGAATGAAATTTACTCAGGCTAAAGGTATCCCAAATTAAAATTACCATTTTTAAATGTAAACTGTTTTTTGTGTACGCAAAATACATTTTCTCTCAATCATTGTTAACAAATTTGTCTAAATTTCTGTTAGTGAGCACTTGTCCTTTGCCGAGATAATCCATCCACCTCACAGTTGTGGCATATCAAGATGCTAATTACATAGCATGATTATTGCACAGGTGTTCCTTAGGCTGGCCACAATAAAAGGCCAGGCTAAAATGTGCAGTTTTATCACACAGCACAATACCACAGATGTCACAAGTTTTTAATTTGGCATGCTGACTGCAGGAATGTCCACAAGAGCTGTTGCTTATGAAATGAATGTTTATTTCTCTACCATAAGCTGTTTCCAAAGGCCTTCAGAGAATTTGGCAGTACATCCAACCAGCCTCACAACCGAACATGTAACCACACCAGTCCAGGACCACCGCATGCAGCATCCACCTCCAAAATCTTCTGACCTGCCACCTGGACAGCTGCTGCAACAATTGGTTTGCATGGCTAAATAATTTCTGAAAAAAATGTCAGAAACAGGGAAGCTCATCTGCATGCTCGTTGTCCTCATCGGGGTCTTCACCTGACTTCAGATCGTCCCCGTAACCCATTTGAGTGGGCATATGCTTACACTCGATAGCATATGGCACATTTGAGAGGTGTTCTCTTCACGGATAACTCTCATTTTTCACTCTACAGGGCAGATGGCAGACTGTGTGAATGGAACCATGTGGGTCAACGATGTGAATCGAGTGGCCCATGGTGGCGGTGGGGTTATGGTATGGGCAGGCATATATTATGGAAATAAACACAGAGTGGCCTTTTATTGTGGTCCGCCTAAGGTACACCTGTGCAACAATCATGATGTCTAATCAGAATTTGGATATGCCATACCTGTGAGGTGAATGGATTATCTCGGCAAAGGACAAGTGCTCACTAACACAGATTTAAACAAAATTGTGAACAATACTTGAAAGAAAAAGGTGTTATTTTATTTCACGAAAGTATTACCTTTATATTTATGTTCAGCATACTGTTGTAAATGCAGCAAGCACCATTTTTATCATGGTTTCAGGAGATAGTGTAAGTACAAAGGCTTTTTATTAACATGGTGTAATAACTATGTTGGGGGATTTGCTTTTAGATATACACATCCTATTGTTTAATGCTTCCTAAAGAATAAATATAATTATACCAGAGCTGGGGCCAGGTCATAGGCAAAGGGTAACCTAACAAACCTTTTAATTCATGTCTTACAAAGGATATATTGTTCATAATATGTACTTTTTATTAGAGCATCAGCAATGAGCTCAAAAATATAATCAGTCAATAATGCAATACCAGTAACAAGTACAGTGGTGCTTTACAACCCCTTACAATAGACTTAAATGTGACTTAAAATATATTCAGATTTTTACACAAGTCCTTAAAGACAATAATGATTATCCAGTTAAACAAACTCATACTCTGCAGTTTATTTATTCAGGCATATTATTCACTTATACGTGAGTGGCAAAAGTATGTGAAAGTTTGCTATCAGTAACTGTTGTGACCCCCTAAATGTTTCTTGATCTGAACAGTTTCTCAATCACCACAAAAGTAACAACAACAAAAAAACATGCACAACAGGACACTGCAAGATATGACATTCAGATACTCTGGTAAGAACAAAATATGCAAAATAATTTAACTTTTTTAATGAAAAGGATCATTGTGTTTAGTAAAATGAGAGATTATGGACATCGTACATGTCTCTGATTCCAGTACTGACACAGTGTGGCTGTTTCTGACAGGTGTCTTGTCTTTTTTTCCTGATCTATTTGATATAAGTTTACCATGAGGATGGTCATTGTTGGAGGATGTTCTCCAGTTGAGATTAGTTTGAGTACAAATAGAGAAAACTCTGGGCCAACTAGGGTCCAAACAGCATTTATCTTAATTCTATCAGACTTTTGTGTGCTGGATGTTGACTGAGCACAGAAGCTCCTACATTTACATTTAGAAAATGCCCTTGTCCAGAGCGATGTAGCGATGTACAGTTGTCACAGTGGCAGATTAAATGAGGTTAGGTTTGAATCCTACACCTTCTAATCCATAGTCCAGGCAATAGGCTATAACAGTCCTAACATGTTTATGTTCTTCTGTGTAATTCTGTGTTCAGTTTGTTTGTTCACATGATTGGTGCCACTGTATTTGTTACCCAGCTCACAACTCAGCCAGCTACAGGACTATAGCTTTTGAAAGGACTTTTCTGTTGTTATTGCTTTTCAGTTTTGTTTGTGTGTGTGTGTATGTGTGTGTGTGTGTGTGTGTGTGTGTGTGTGTGTAGGTTAGGCACTAAACATAGCAATAAAAATAATTATGATATAATAATTATGATAATAATAATAATAATAATAATAATAAGAAGAAGAAGAAGAAGAAGAAGAAGAAGAAGAAGAATTTATTTTTTTAATTATTATTATTATTTTTTTTTTATTATTATTATTATTATTATTATTGTTGTTGTTGTTGCTGTTAAGGATACATTGTAAAGGGTTATAATGGGCATTTTTCTGTTACAATCTGTTGGTGCAACAGTCTATGTGGCGCACCAGCACCATATTTGAAATGGAACCTCAGAACACAGCTTTTGTATCTTGTTGGTCCATGTTTTGCTATTATAACAGCTTCTGCTCTTCTGAGACTGTGCGCTAGACTTGATTTGGATTGGCATTTCATTCACAGGATCACTGTAACAAAATATTACTTTCTTATTAATAAACTGTGGTAAACACTTTCAAATTCAAATTACTTTAATTTCCTGCTAATTTCCATACATACTTGTATGATATGCAGTTCCAGCCAGCAGAGTATCACTGAAACCAGTATATGGTATAATCATTAATACCATAAGTTAAGATGCAGTAATTTTAGACCCTGATGGGTCATTTGTCTTGAGCATCAAGAATGTATCCAATATAGGGCCAATATTCGTAATAATGCATGTGTAAACCTATCCCAAGAACATTTGAATCTTATTACTTAAACTGTTTGAGAAAGTGGACTGAAGGACATTGTAGTAACACATATACGGTGTCTCCACTAAGACCCATCTGCCAAAACCCACCCAGTACAAAATAGCACGTCATCCATGACTGCATGGCCAGAGAAACAGTAAAAGAGGACGCACAGAGCTGGTAAATGAAAGAAACTTGATAAAGTTCCATCAAGTTGCTCTCTTGTGTCTATTTAATTAAATTTATAGTAATTAATTAATTTAAATAAATTAAATTTATAGTAAATACATTTTAAAACATTTAGAGAGCAGCAATTAATTTTTAAATATTCATCGAATTCTAAAATATACAAGCTGTACGTGAACTTTTGCGGAGAACTTGCAGCATATTTACTTCTTAAGTCATTCTACCAAAGAAGCGTTTAGAAGACTAAGGTTAATGTTTTATAAAGTCCTGATCTTAATTCAATAGAAATGTTGGCCAAGCTGTTCAGGTCAGGAGACCTACCAACATCCCAGAGTTAAAGCTGTTCTGTATGCTTAAATGCTTGCAAATGCTAAATGATGTAGCTATAGCTGTGATATCATACTGTTTGTCAATATGCCCAAGATTTTATGAAAAAAAAAATCTTATACAGTGTGACTTGTAATAATCTTGTAATAAAACTGCTGAAAATACACAGTCCAGATGACTATATTTGTAAGTCATCCATGATAGCATTTAACAGATAAGAAATCTGCCAAATGCTGTAAATATATGTAACTGCATGGCTGAAATAGCCAAATTACAAATTGTGTCTACTTGCTATAACAAATATTACTATATAATATCTGTTCAATGAGATGACAAAAGCCATTTCATCTGAGTAATATGGATTTTATACCTTTGAAAGTTGGTCTAATTTAGCATCCAATTTGAATAATGCAAAAACGCATTTGCGCAACAATTAGAGCTACACTCATTTTATGTTGACAAAAAAAAAAAAATATGAAAATAACACTCCCAGATAGAAATGTCAGAAGTTGTAAAACATGCAGTTATGTTTCAGGCAGATATGTAAATGAATACAAGTGTGGTCTAACTGAGGGTAAAATTGCTACTCCTTTATAATAAAAGTTCTCAGATGCTACCTTTGGGTAGTGTACCTCTTGTTGAGAGATTATTGACTGCTAGAAACACCTCTATGCCACATTTCCCCACAGATCCTGCAGACCAGGAATTATCATTCACAACACACACCAGTGCAAATTAAGGCGACAGTGTCTGGCTTTCAATGGCAGTAAATGTAACAGGTGCCATGTTGTTAAGGAATGTTGGCTGAATTTATTTCCACTGGCTTTCCAGCTGAAAATGTTCTTTGTTCAACATGGATTCGTCTATAAATGCAGTAATTTCGGCTGAAGACTAACATTTAACTCAGTAATTGTGGGTCAAACATGATTACTAATGCTATGAAAAGGGAGCTAGCGCATAACTGGAGTCCAAACAAGATGTCTGATAAAAAAGGTCTGACAGGAGGAAAGAGAAGAAGAGAAATTGCTCTAACTATCTGTGTCCTCACAGAAATGATTATGCAGGAATATCCCATTAGCTCCTTAACCACCTGGTCTGGAATGTAATCATTTCTCTTAATCAGAGAAAAAAAGCTGGATTGCATGATGTCTGGCTCACTGTCAACACACAGCCTACAGCAAGAACACCTGAGATGAAAATGGCCTCATAAACATTGTCTTTGCTTAGCTTTTCATGACAATTGATCTACAGTTGTGGTCAAAAGTTTTGAAAATGGCACAAATTTTGGTTTTCACAAAGTTTGTTGCCTCTGTCTTTTGGAACTTTTTGTCAGATGTATATATGGTATAATGAAGTACTTCTTATTGAGAAATATACATTCAGTTTAGGCAAAGACTAATTATTTACAGTTTTGACTCTCTTCTTTAAGACTTCTGTAATTAGATATCAGATTCTACGCAAAATCTTAAATGATGGAAACCTATTCTTACCAAATCAGTGCTTGGAGTTGATCACAGCTACTGGGGTTTTGTTTGTCCACCCTCTTTTTGAGGATTGACCACGGGTTCCCAATGGGATTGAAATCTGGGGAGTTTCCTTTCCATGGAACCAAAATGTTAATGTTTTGTTCACCGAGCCAGTTGCTTATATATTTTGCCTTGTTACATAGTGCTCCGTCATGCTGGAAAAAGCATTGTTCATCTCCAAATTGCTCCTGGATTGTTGGGCGATGTTACTCTTTACGGATGTTTTGATTTTGATCCTTATACATGGCAGTGTTCACAATATTTTGAGTGAACACACTCCCCTGGAATAGAAGCAACTCCAAACATGAATGGATGCATCTCAGGATGCTTTGTTGTTGGCATGGCACAGGACTTATGGTAGCAGTCACCTTTTCTTCTGCAGACAATCCTTTTTACAGATGTCCCAAATAGTCTGAAGGGGCTTCAATGCAATTATGACTGCATGCATTTCCTTGAAGGTAATCATAGTTAATAGAAAAAAACTTAAAAGCACAACTACTCTTTTAATCAGCATGGCTGAGTGATATCAACAGTCTTGTCCTAATTAACCTTTTCTCCTGAGCTAATGAGATCCTTAATTAACCAGAACTAGCAGGTTATTTTGTAGGGCAGTGACTGGAATGTAGTAATTTTAGTGATAAGGCCATTTTCTTGGCTGGGAATGAATTTGCAATGAATTGCAATTCACCTGATCATGAATGACTTGGTTCTAGCCCCAGGTATCATGTTTATTATGGAACATTTTGTTTGTTAGCTGCTTATGATGAGCAGGATATGTGGGTGTAGGAAGTGTGGCTGGTGGAGAGTGTGCTCCACAAATGTACTAGCATTCATTAACTCCCTTCGGTTACACTAGGCAGCTATGAGAATTAACACAGCAGCATTGTTCTCATTAAAAAGTCTTTGTTTCTTGGACCTACAGTCCAGTGTGGGGTTCCATAAGCACACTGCCCAACTGAATTTGCAAGCCACATCTTGGAGGCCACAGAAAATCGAAACCATACTCTCACTAACTGCCATTTACAGTAGTCGTTCACTTGTTATTACTGTATTATTTTTAGCTCATGCTAGAGTTCTATTTATTATACTTCACATTTATTAAAGGATCCTCTCATTGCTGTAGTTCTGCAGACCTTTGATAGTTTTTGGACGTATTCAGAGGAAAGTTCAACCTACACCTTTTGTAGCTCTGCTCAAACTGACTGGCTTGTTAAAAAATTTTCTCTGACACAAGACAGTGAAGCTAATCCAATTTAGATGCATACACTTTTCCAGTCATCCACTGTCCAACATCTATTATCCTTTTGTCTATGTTTGTCCTATATTTTCTTCATATTAATCAATTTATATATATAAACTTATATTGTGCAGTTATGAATCATGCCTTTCTGTACCTATTTCATACCTATCATGATTAGATATAGTCTTGTTATCTTCACTAGAGCATTTTATCAACTGTTACAATATATCCCTTCCTTATTACTTTTACCCTGTTTTTATTCTGATCTTGGTGACAGGGACTCAGGGCCTCCAAGAACATAGGTACAGGTGTAAGGGTACGTTGTATTCATTCATCCCTTCAGAGCTGGGAAGGGATTACTGTTGCAGCACCATGAGATGATTCCTTGACTAGCCTTCCCTGCCAAATGGCCACACCAAAAATGAAGTCAGACTTATATTGCACTTTTTTTAATGGATGATTTTCTTAAAGCAGCTTTACAATATTCTACAACCCCAATTCCACTGAAGTTGGGACATTGCGTAAAACATAAATAAAAACAAACATACAATGATTTGCAAATCGTTTTTAACCTGTAATCAAAGCAAATATTTATGCTATCGAATTTGATGCCTGCATCACGTTCCAAAAAAGTTGGTGAGAGGGGCATGTTTACCACTGTGTTACATCACATTCGATAAGTGTTGGGGAACTGAGGACTCATTTGTCCATGTTGAACCTAGAACCAAACTTTGGAATTAGAAGTGCTCTACATATTTTCTATTCGAAACTATTTTATTTCCTTCATATATTAATCTTAAAATGTACCTAATTCTAGTCAGGGTCGCAGGGAAGCGAGTGCCTAGCCGCCAGGCAAGGAACAACCTTAGATCCTAGTTTTGCATATTAGTAAACTAGACTTGGACACAATCCTGCCCTCTATGCTTTTCTAATATACTCCAAAGCCACGTCATGCAAAAAAAAAGACTTTTTCTCTGAACACCTTATGTCAGGAAAATATAGAGTGCATGCTAAAAAAGAGGAGAGAATCAATAGACTAGAGCCAGAACAAAGGACAGGATCAAAATAGTCGAGTTTGCATCTCAGGAGAGTGTAGAATGTAAACCAAGGCCAAAGGACACTTCTACAATAACACAAAGCCAGTTGGAGTGAGAAGCTGCAATCTCAAGCGTGTCTACAAGAGTGTATGTTTTGAAGGGCTGCCTTTCCCACTCTATGATTTGGAGTTTCATTACTTCATCTGCCATTCTGTCTGCAGCTATGTCAATTAGAAAAAGAGCAACCTGCCAGTGAGCAATGTGTCAAACTCTTCTGCTCATGTTCAAATGCACTCACAATGCTAGTCAAGAGGAGCTTTGATATTCATTTGGTATTTTTAAATCCTTATAGGAAAGTCTCTTGTTAGCCATTTCTGCAATGCCCTTTAGCAGTTATCTTTATTTGTACAAGACCAAAATATCTGGTGTTTCAATACATGTTTACAGTGACAGAATCGGACCAGAATTATATAGACAATACTCGATAATGAAGATTTTATCTTTGTAACACTTTTGAGGGTATTTTATAGTTTTGGGCCAGATCACGGAAATCACTTAAATTGCACACTTTTGTAGATATAATCATTTTAATTTCATTTCCAATTATGTTTTCAGTTTACTAGTATATTATGCACAAACAAACTGATTTGGTCATCCAAGCATGCCTGGGCATGCACTCAGTATAGATGCTATTGCTGATGCACACTGACATGATGTATTTGACTTATCTACGAAAAATATTAAATATATTGAATAGTCCAATCTGCTTTTAGCAACAAGATCATTTTCACATGATGTCACTTTGAGACTTGGTTCAAGGTTGAAATTATGTGGTTTGCTGTGCAAAAAAGGATATCTTTCAGAACCATGAAGGACATTTGACAAACATTGTTACACAGGTTGACAACCTCTGTTTCTGCGCTGACATTGATGGATTGTTCATGGCTTTGGGTTATGCAGAGGAAACAATTTTTTTTAATGAAAGCACTCAAAGCACTGTTACACAATGGCTATGTCTACCCTTTAGTGCCCATTGGCTACGCTGTACACATGAAAGAAACCTACAATAACATTTCGATTGTTGTTGAAAGATACAGTACTGCAATTACGACTAAAACATTTGTGGTGATCTTAAAGTTGGTACTACCCCTAGTAATGCAGCTCAGATATATAGAAAAGTAATTAGTGAAGAGTCACATTAGAGTTTCATTACATGAAAAAAAACCTCACAAATGTTTGCCATATAAACCATGTTTCAACCCAGAAGATATTTCTGCCTCCTATTCATTTAATTAGTTAATATTTCCGAAAGAAATGAATCTCTGCTTGAGCAAGATATCTGTTATCAAGATTAAGGAAGTGATTTTTTTTCTGACTTTGTTGGACCACAAATCAGACAGGTCATCTGTGACAGAGTTTGAAGATCTGCTAAAATGTTCAGCGAAAATAGCATGGAAGAGATTTAAGGCATTTTGTTGTCAGTTTTCCTGGCAACTGCAGAACACAAAGCTACATTGAGTTGATTGACAATGTACTTAAAACATACAAAATCATGAAGTGCAACATGTCATTGTAAAGTAATTTTCTGCATTCACACCTGAAATTCTTCATGGACAAAGGACAATTGGAATCAAGGACAATTGGAATCCATCAATGCTGGCCGACTATTATAGGTCATTGACACGAGAGCCATCAGATGCAGTGTACAAGCAAAATTCATCTGTTTTTTGTGTTTAAACATCGCAATTTAATGTGCAATAAATATGATCTAATATTTTAATCTAATATTTATATTATAATTTTAAATTGTTGCTCAGAAAGCTTTTTAAAAATAGTTTTCCCTTGTAACACTCATTGGGTGGTTACTATTATAATAACAAAAAATATTGAGGATACAATGCTGAATTCCTATCAGTGGGGCTGTGTAATACTACACTGCTTACAAGTATTAGAAGATATTTTAAAATGGAATATTTTATTTTGAAGTATCCCCTAATTTTTGTGAAAAGTATATTTTTAGATCAGCAAAAAAAACACAAGACTAAGGTAATGCATCGGTTAGAGGACTGGACCAGGTCTAGGATTCAAGCCACAGCACTGCCAAGTTGCCACAGTTGGGGAAGGCCAATAAACTATAATGATTTGGATTGTGCTTTTATTAAACTAGAACTCCAGTGATTCCACTGTGAAAAGAAGAGCTGTTGTTTGTCTTTCATTTTATTTTATTTGAGCAACAACTTTTCTCTTGGCACCTCCAGGTATCTCCCTACTCGGGTTATCATATCTTTTCTCTCTCTCCAGGCTGCACTCAGTCACTCATCTGTCGTTCTGCTCTGGACTTCTCCAAACCTTTTTTTGATTAGTGACTTGTAAAGTTTTGTCTGTTTGTAATCCTGTTCAGTGATTCCTCCTGTGCAGAAGTGGATAAAGTCCGTGAGTTCTGCTGTCCTACCAATCTGCGCCTTTCTTCTTGTTTTAATTCCTTTTTTTAAATTGCAGTATCAGGAAAAATACCAAACTGCATTTACTTAATAATTGTACTGGATGTTAAAAACATTTAGTCCCAGCTTTTGATCTACTTTCATCCCACGGTTTGTTTAAGTTGCATGCAGTTGGATCTACGATTTAAGAGAAACGTTCAAAAGATCATCAGCTTTGATCTGAGATCCAGAATCCTCTGTGTGTCAAGTCACATAAATACCGGCATATTTAAAATAAAAATATTAAATAAAAATTAATACAATTATATGCATACTATAATAAATTAACTAGAATAGAATATTATGAAGATTATAATAAAACTATAGAATCTAAGACAATATACAGATTTAGTGGTGGTGGAACTAGTACTAGAAGAACATCTTAGTGTGATAACTGGAACTGGTACTAAAAGAAAAGCTCAGGGGGCAAAAAAATATGTAGTCAGTGATGAATGTATTCGTCAAGTGTAGCTGAGACTCAGGCATCACTAATTAAACTGCTTACGAAAAAGAGGGGATATTTCAAAATGTATATGAAGCACTTTAAAAAAGAATAATTTGATTTTATTTCATTAAACACTATCATCAGAAAAGTAAATGAAAACTCAAAGAAAGTTGTTTGATTACGCATATGAGATGCAAAATCAATTACCGTGATTAAGTTGCAAGTGCCATATTCATGGTGGTGTCATCAAACCACACATTGACTGTTGGCTGTAGGTTGTATGGTCATCAAAGGCTACCAAAACACACTGACACCGATGAGGCATGGACAGGATCAGATCGTCCAGCAGGGATCCTCTTCGTATCCATTTTGAAAACCTAGAAAGGGAAGAAACAAAAGGTAACCCAGCTAGGAAGGATAGCATAACACAAACTCAAGTGGTCAGACATGAGAGGCATGAACCTTGTCAGTTTACGAATTGGTTGCCTAGCCCTCCTACCTTTGTTAGCATGTTTATCTTTTTTGAGTCTTGTTAGCCAGTATAATGATCTGCAACATGCAATGTTAGCCACATTAGCCTAGCTCCTTCTGTGTTTGTCTTGTGTTCAGCTCATGTTACCTGTGTTGTAGCTTCGAGCGTGTCATTTTAATTTATTGCTTATTTATGTCTCACAGTATTAATAAACTTTTACCACTTGCACCTGCAGCTGCCTGTGTCTTAATTCATGGCACTTAATGACACTTCACTATCAATCTGCACATTTAGATCCTTAAGCATTGCTTGAATTTTAAGACTGTATGAGTTTTAAGTCACTCTGGATAAGGGCGTCTGCTAAACACAGTAAATGTAAATGCAAATGGCACCACCGTTGTATTTAAGCTTACTCTTTTCCTCTTGTTCCTTCCTTATCATTCTCTATCTTTAGAGAATAAAGAATGACTATAAGATTTTAGTCTCACCATAGAAACTCGTTAAATCTGCACTGCACAGGTTTGTCATTTTACCCAGATTCAAGTGAATAAGCCTCTGCTCTTGAGCAGCTTCCAACCCCGAATTCCTAAAAAATCATATGCATCTCCCCTCCTGCTTTCTTTTACAACCAGGTATCAGTCATTCTCTGTGTTGCTGTCATCATAATGTCATATGAGGAGGTAATATTCATATTTATTGCTCACTGAGGAGGAGCTCAAGTCGCATTTCCAACTTCTGCAAAACTTCAGTCAGAGCTTTTGTATCAGCCGCCTATAACAGCTCTGTTCCTGCATTATCATGAATATAGTTATTCATATTGATAGTTATCCAAGTGGGTCCTCTGTTATCCAGTCTACTCTCTTTTCACTACCATGTTATGTGATATAAATTTTCTTTTCTCACCCAGGCAGGTTGTTATTTGTCTCAGATTTATTCATGGGCATTTTAATATCTTCTGGATCAGCTTCTTCATCATTCATCTTAAGACGGGAATTTTCTGCTTTGAAACGTATAAATATGAACAACCTGTACTGATACATCTTTTGTATTTAATGAAATATTAATTAAGCATTCCTTTAAGCATCCAGATGTTGATTACTGATCTCATCTAATTAAACCGACATGGGATCTTTAATGGTTTTAAATTCATTCACATCACCAGTCTTTAATTAATTGCTGCTTCTTATCAATGTTTAGACATAATTTGGTGGAAATGTAATTAAACATTTCACTAAGTCACACTGTGCACTGCTCAATCAATATGCAGTCAATCAGTTAAGGACTTCATATTATCAGTGCAAAGTGACAAACCAGCCCTGGACAGATTGCAAATCCATCACAGGGCACACACACATATACCCTCATTCACACTGCAACACTTGAGAGAGACCAATCGACCTGCCACATTATTTTTATTGTGCAATGAAACCGGAGCACCTGGAGAAAATCCATGGCACATGAGGAGAACATACAAAAACACTTTTTAATGACCATCATTTGTGTGATGCCTTTAGCGCACTTCTTCATCATATGCCACCTACCACTTTAGTGACAGACTAAGAATAAATCTGAATTGAATATCAAGCTAGATGTTGTTTGAAGTGTGCATGAGGTTGATCAAATTCAACCCTGTTTTGTCAAGAGAGATTTTCTACACAGAAAATCATTAACATTAATATGAGCATATCTGTTTACGTTTCTTATACGACTGAGATGTATCCTCAGGATCTTTTTCTCCATCAATGAAAACGCACAATATAACTAATAGCTTTGGCTTCAGTCCTCTTCACATAATGTTTACTGTTTAATAAATATTTATTATTGTCATGCTACAGCTGTATACAATTACCATGAAAATGAATTGATTTACTTACTCAGCTGCTGGCTCTATCTCAACCTCATATGATAAAAGATCCCATCATTCATGTCTTCATGTGGTGCAATTTCACTGCTCTCCTCTTTTACTTTCTCCATGTTTTCTTCAACATTGACCAAACGTTTATTTCTACAGAAGAAAAGCAACTACATACAGACAGAGCTGGGTAATCTAACCAACCAAACATGATTAAATTAAGACCTGTAACCAGGTGTGAAAATAATCTGGTAGGAAATACCTCATAATCTGTACCATACTGGGTTGTATTGTGTGGAATGCAAAAGCTGAGGTACTAGTTGTATTTGGCCTCTATGTTTCAAGGCACCCCGTGACCATCACAGCAGAGTGAAAAGTATCCCTTTCTCTTAAGAGCAAACGTCAACGTTTCTACTATCTTAAAGGTCCTGGTTCTGCTTTGTTCAACCACTTTATAAGTCCCAGTGTTGTCTGTCTCTAAGATGAGGGTTGAGTTAGAGTTCTATCTGTCTACATCTGTGTTCCTGAGATTTTTATTTTTTAAATGTAAGCATTTCTTTTGTAGCTTAGAACAACACTGAAACAGTGAAAATACATTTATCATTCTCATGAATACCATTAAGCAAATTAATTTTAACCCCCTATTTTCATCCAGTAACCTTACATGCCACCTACAAAACATAAACAATGGAGCACAGGATGATTCATTTAGAAACTCCTACACTCATGACTCTGACATGTCAACAAGGTTGTCAAATCCACTATCAGCATTTAACCCACATACCCACATTTGTACCACTTTGATTTATAATATTCCTTCAATTTATGATTAGCCATACCAAAACTCTATATCACATTCATTTATGATATTCCTTCCAGTTATGATTTAGCCATACCCACAATTTATATCACTTTAATTAATGGTAGTCCTTCCATTTATGATAATACCCATCAACCAGTCACGAACAATAAGTGTGAATTGTGTGGAAAAAATGTGCTATGTTAATATTATCTGAACTCTTTTATTTCAACATCAAATATGTATAACCATTTGATAAGAAAGGTTTCAAAGTTTACACAAACCATTCATCTTCAAATTTTTATCCACCATATCCAATTAGCTTTGGCAGATTAATTTCAAGCATCCAACATTGCCCTCCATCCAAAATGCATGCCCTGAGCAACACAGTCTTCAGAGGTTTGCTAATTATAGAAGGTCTTGAAACAGCAGTACTGAATAAAAGTTAATTGAAAGCGACTTCTTCTAGCCTTGAGTGTGGCCATTTCATTAGCATATGCCATTGCTTTCCTGTCAGTGCTGCTGAAAATCAAGAGTTCACCAGCCATTGTAGTTTAACATCTGAGAAGCCAAATAAGAGCACAAAGAAGTACTGCAGTGTAAACAGGATTGATTACTTTAAAAGTAAAGAAATGGTTTGGTACAAAATTAAATGTACACAATTTTCAACAGTGACATATTTTGTACTTCTTCAGCTTTTTGTGGACTGGAGCTTTAGAAGTGATTCAATATCTTATTAAATGTCCTATCCAAATTTCCAGTATGATGTATGGGGTATTTTGATGCTCTAACCTACTATCTAAACTAGTCTACTATAACTAAATGCAATTCACAAATTAGACCTTATAATATATTTTTAAGTGTATTAGTGCAAAGTTGTCTTTTGGTGTTTTAGTTTGGACTTTGAAATCACTGAAACATTTTATCTTGTATATGTATTTTTGTCTTTTAGCCAAAATGGCTCTCTATTTTAAGTAGTGCGCTATAGAGGGCATAAGTGGCATTATACCATGCTGCAAATGGTGAACTAAATATGGGGTAAATCATCATTTTAGAATCAGTCTTATTCTATTTTTTGTTTGTTTACATGGAAGTACAGAACTAAGCTCACACGTGATAAGATTTATTTTAGAGGTCCTGGAGCTCTATTAAAAAAGCCCTGATCAAAGTTATAGTTTCTGATTAACCTAAGGATTCATAACCGTTTCCAGACAATGCTCGGACGATAAATTAATTAGAACTTGACTTCACTTGTTGACTTTTAGATAATATTTGAAATATATGTGGTAATGTAGTCATATTTGAGTTCATATAGAAAATTATTAAAACAGTTTTAGTATCAAAACAATGTGCAATGTTGTGATCCTGACTGGAAAATTGTTTCTTAAAAGGTGCAATACAAAAACTGGTTAAAAACAAAAGTGTCCTCCTTGTTAATGTAGCTGTATTTGTTCTCATGTTTAAACATATTTTTTTCTTTCTTGGTAAACAAAGTACATATCATCATAGAAGATTTAAACCAATGCCACCCAAACAGGATTCCCATTACCAGATCTGGAATGTCAGGTTAGTTGTGGCTGAATTCAGTGCATTTTGTCTAACCACGGCACCTTTGCAAAGAAAGAAAAAAGAAAAGCTTTGGTTGTGTGTTTTGTTGATTTACCTACATAAGATTCTAGCAGGTTCTGGTTGGATTGTGTTTTTGGGTGATTGCTCATTTGTTCTAACATGATGCTTGGCCTACTAGGAAGAACACAAAGCACTTCTGTAAGTCACTCTGGATAAGGGTGTCTGCTAAATTCTGTAAATGTAAATGTGTTTTTGGACCTGTAGTGTTGGTAATCAGCTTTTTGGAATACATTGCTTTATTTAGTAAATTGAGATTATTCTATTGGATATCTAGTATTTAAGTTTATGAATGATATTGTATTTGGCCTATTTGATTTTTGAATTCACAGCAAGCCTTGATGGCTAACATTGATGCTGTTAAAAGTTATATGTTTGGCATACAGCACCATACTTTAGGGGATGGCCAAATGAAATGCCTTTAATAACAAAAAATGGAACAATTATGTTGCATCTCATCAAAATCACAAAAATGCCTGCTGGGAACATGGGGATGTGTTTAGATTGGTGTCATGCTCTGTCTTACTCTGCTATTTATCTAACTGACAGCTTTGCCTTTCATTAACCAAAAAAAATGTGGAATCAGCTTTGTTATTGGTTTGGCAGTCACTTTGCCAATCTGTTCTGTTTAAGTTTAGTTTAGCACTAACAAAAAATTTTTAACACTGGAAAAATGTATTTCTGTTAACACTATGAAATAAAAACTCACAACTTTTTTTTTTTTAAAGTTAATAAATATAAGTGTTGTCAAATTTAACACATTAATTGTGTCGAACAAATTATACATATTTAACAAATCAAAAAGAAATGCTTGCAATTAACACAGCCGGGTGTTTACTTTCTGCCAAACTGAACCGTCTTGACTAAAGATGAATAATGATGGAAAATAATGTAGTTTTAGGTGAAAAGTTGTAATTAAAAAAGTTGGATCATGATGGATCTTTGGAAAAGACAAAAGTAATCTGCACCTTTTGCGAAGTCTAATTTCTTTCCGACAGAAGTAATTCGTTCTTGACATATTGTATCACCTCAAAGCAAAACACCCTACCGAAACAACCTTTTTGTGGCCTCGTCAGTTTACATTACAGGAGTGTGGTACTCGTGGACAAATGAGGAAGCCTCTACATGAGAAAGTAACCACTGCTTTGATTAACTGGATAGCTAAAAACTGCCGCTCGATTAACATAATAGCAGATGAAATAAATCATTTGAATTGCATCAGGAGACGCCTCTTGTAATCTACCATCAAGTGGAACAATTGTTTCAAGAGTGCAAACTGTATATTAAAGCAAGAGGGTATGGAGGATGAACATGCTTGTGAAAGTGTCCTCTTATAGGGGACCACTGGACTTTTGTGAGCAATGACATCTGATTTGGGCGTTACATCGGACTTCTCTGATGAACAATGGAATCTGCAGTCATTTCCAGTAACTGTGAGTAAATCTAAGATACAAAACTATGCAGAAGCACATGCTGATCATTTTCAGTTCTGGCTAAATGTTGCAAGATTGTCGGACACTTTAAGCATGGTGCATCAAACACACATGAATTAAGGGAATGTTACATTCGATGTGAAACAACCCACAAGGCAGGTGTTGGAAGCAATCACAGGTATCTATTAAATCCTGGTAAACAGAGCAAAATTGGCAGGCAATATCGTAATCAAAACACAGACAGGGTTCAGGCTATCAGCAAACAGAATCCTGGGGGACAAAACAGAATCATGGAGTCATGGAGAAACTGAATCCAGGAAAACAGAGAAAAACAAATAGAAACCAAAATCTAAATCAAACTCACAGTCAGCATGGATCGCGAGGAAAGAAGAAATACATCACGTAGATCCAGCGGATGTTCGCCGTTTAAATCTCAATGGGGGCATGCCTCATTGGACGCCGTTAGGATAGATGCGGGTGAAGCTGAGCTTAAATCAGTACTACGGAGCCAACATTTGTGTGTACTTGGGTACTTCAGTGTGTGGTCGTGAGAGTGCATTCCGAGTCGATGCGCTGGACATGATAGGCGGCGTTCATTTGTACTTTTGGACATAACAGATGGCATTCGTGTGTTCTTGGGTAGTTCCATGTAAGGTTGCGTGAGTGCGTTCTGATTCAGCGTGCTGGACATGACAGATGCCGTTCGTGTGTACTTGGGTAGTATCATGCATGGCTGCGTGAGTGATTGGACTGCAGAAGCTAGAGAAACTACTTGAATCTTGCCTCACAATAGCATTCTTGCTCTCTTTATATGCATCTCTGCCTGTATATCCTCTCACTCACACCCTCCCTGGATCCTCTATGTGCATGTAGGCATGCACAGCATCCAGACAGGAAATTAGTTAATGTTTTTTTTTCTGTGTGATTAACCAATAAACCACCAAATTCAACCCTTGCAAGCACAGTGTCCTGGGGTTGTTTTCACTATCAGGACACATTATGAGCCGCTTTGTCTCTTTGATAATATCAACTAATATTTTTTTTCAAGTAGACTCTGATTGCCATGCCATGCACACGATTTTTCTTTAGTGTTCCCCTCATTATGGACTCAAGAACATTAAAATTAACCAATGTGAGAGAAGCCTGCCATTTCCTAAACATTATCATGTGTTTCTTTCTGACCATGTGGACTATTTACTTCACTTTCCTCACATGTCAACATAGAATTTCTCCTGTTAATTTTATTTACAGCCCAGCACAAATTTTTCAATATATATGAATTGACTACTCTGATTATCTTTGGACAGACTTAAGAATACAGACAGATTTTAGCTTTCGTGGTTTTTAATTTCGCGGTTTGGAGATTTGTAGCTTATGTAAATAGCTGTATGTAAATAGCTTTAAAAAAATGTAAAAAGCTTAATTGCGCTAAACTCTAGGGACAACATATACTTTGGGTGTAGATTTTGGGGTGAACCTAGTGTTATTCACATATTTTTCACATTTACAGGGGTCACACTGTGCCCCTTACCCATGTGAATACTGTGGTTTGACTGTAATAATGCTCTTAAAGTAACAACAAACGCTCTAATTAATCATTTCACAATAACTCAACAGGTGCAGTGAAAATAACAGCCTAGCACAAACTAGCTTCAAACATTGGGGATGTTATTTAGCAAACAGAGGAGCATAGAAAAGTCTGTTGTTTCTGACGATAAATTTCATTTCCCCCTTTTTTTATATAAATACCTATAAATTACAATTGAAATATCTTTAGGTGACTGTTTTTATAGTAAACTTAGTTACTTAGTGTTAAGAGCTTCTCTGCTGGATACAGCAGAACCTGAGGACCTGGGTCCAATTCTTGGGCTAGACGCTGCAATGTCAAAGGCCATATGTTGTGGTCACAAAAAGCAAAAAAAAACTGGTGGTTCACTTTTGGTATTGGAAGATCAGATCTCAGCACCTTCTGTAACAGTAACAGTGGCAGTTATTCACAGAGAGACCACGAATCAACATAGACTCAACAGCATGATGTCCCTCCAACCCTGTGCTATCTTTACATGCAAGTGTAGAACTACAGATGCACACTTGCATGCAGAAACATGGCAAAGCATCATGTTGTGGTGCCTTGTTATCAGCTATTATCTGTGGGTTATGCAGCAGAAGTAGATCTAGGCAGATCTCAGAACTGAATACATGGATAAAGTTAAAAATGATCAAAAACAATCATAAAGATTGAAGATTATAAAAAATACATCTGTTTAATCTTGTGCAAGTAATTTAATCAGAATGCTGTAATTACCTGGCTTTACATTGAGCCAAACATATGCAGCATAAGAACAAACATTTAGGGAAATACAACACAAGTACAATGTGGATGCTGTACTCTATACATACAGTGGGTATGGGAAGTATTCAGACCCCTTTAAATTGATCACTCTTTGTTTCATTGCAGTCATTTACTAAAATTAAAATAGTTAATTTTATTTCTCATTAATGTACACTCAGCATCCCATCTTGACAGAAAAAAACAAACATGTAAAAACCTGAAATATCACATGGTCATAAGTATTCAGACCCTTTGCTCAGTATTCAATAGAAGCACTCTATTGAGTATTCTTGGGAATGATGCAACAAATTTTCATCACACCTCGATTTGGGGATTCCCTGCCATTTTTCCTTGCAGATCCACTCCAGTTCCATCAGGTCGGATGGTGAACATTGGTAGACAGCCATTTTTAAGTCTCTCCAGAGATGCTCAAGTGGTATGAGATCAGGGCTCTGGCTGGGCCAGTCAAGAATGGTCACAGAGTTGTTCTGAAACCACTCCTTTGTTATTTTAGCGGTGTTCTTAGGGTCATTGTCTTGTCAGTCTGAGGTCCTGAGGACTATTTTTTCTCATAGTCTGGGAGTCTTTCATGTGTTTTTTGGACAACTTTTGCGGGCTTTCAAATGTCTTGCATTGAGGAGAGGACACTCTGCCATAAAGCCCTGACTGGTGGAGGGCTGCAGTGATAGATGACTTTGTGGAACTTTTTCCCATCTCCCTACTGCATTTCTGGAGCTCAGCCAGTGATCTTTGGGTTTTCTTTTATCTCTCTCACCAAGGCTCTTCTCCAACGATTGCTCAGTTTGGCTGGACGGCCAGGTCTAGGAAGAGTTCTGGTCATCCCAAACTTCTTTCATTTAAGGATTATGGAGGTCACTGTGCTCTTAGGAACCCTGAGTGCTGCAGAAATTTTTTGTAACCTTGGCCAGATCTGTGCCTTGCCACAATTCTGTCTCTGAGCTCTTTGGGCTCTTCATGATTCTCATTTGCATTGGCATGCACTGTGAGGTCTGACATAGACAGGTGTGTGCATGTCCTAATCAAGTCCAGTCAGTTCAGTTAAACACAGCTTGACTCCGATTAAGGAGTAGAACCATCTCAAAAAGGATAAGAAGAAATGGACAGCTTGTGAGTTAAATGAGTGTCACAGCAAAGGGTCTGAATACTTATGACCATGTGATATTTCAATTTTTCTTTTTTAATACATTTACAAAAAATCTACATTTTTTTTTCTGTCAAAACACATTTTGGAGATACTCTTCCTAACCATAAGAGCATGCTTTTCCAAGGATCAATTTGCAAAGCACAAAACACTGCCTACATATAACTAGTGTACATTACTCATATATGCAAAGAAATAGCAGAGCTTATGACAGCATAAGTATTTAACAGACATATTAATAAATGGATCTTATATAGGAATGTAAATAGAGTATTTGTGAATTTTATATCTAACATGTAATCGTATTATTCATCTTAAAATGAGCTGAAATTAAGAAACAGCATAAATGTTAATTCTGTGAATATTTTATGGACATTATAGTCCATGCACAATTATGCAATATGACATGATTTTTGTGGAAGTGCAACAATTGCTAATTTGATAATTGGTTGATAACTAAAAGCATAAATTATACAAAGAAACATAAAATAATTTAAATATAAAGCCACATCAAGGCCTGTCTTACTGAGAGTACCTGAGAGTCACAATTTTCACTCAGCACTCTATCACCTCGAGCAGCCAAGCTGCTACTGTACATCAGGATTTACTTTTACGGCATTTAGCAGATGCCCTTATCCTGAGTGATTAATACAATCCAATCAATTGTGGGTTAAGGGCCTTGCTCAGGGATCCAACTGTGGCAGAGGAGGGGTTTGAACCCTGGATCATCTGTTCCATAATCCAGTACCTTAACCACACGGCTATCACAGTCCCTATGGATCCTGTTCATAGATTGCAGTTTGGCATTTAACACAATTATTCCTGACATCCTGGTGGACAAGCTAACCAACATGACTCTATCCTCCTCCACCTGTACCTGGATTAAGGACTTCCTGACTGTCCGCCCTCAACCGGTTAAAGTTGGCTCCACCTGCTCCTTCACCTTGACCCTCAATACAGGCTCTACTCATGGTTGTGTGCTGAACCCTCTTCTGTTTTCTCTGTACATGCGTGACTGCAAATCATTAATTTTGCGAACGCCACCACGGTTACTGGCCTCATCAGCAGAGAGGATGAGACTGTGATGAGGTCAATAAGCTGACAGGCTGGTGTTCTGATCACAATCTGCTTCTCAACACCAGCAAAACTAAGGAGATGGTGATTGACTTCAGGGAACACAAGGGGAAACCTGCCCCACTGAGCATCAATGGGGACTGTGTCCGGCGGGTGTCCTTCTTTAAATTTCTTAGGACACATATAGCCGAGGACCTCTGTTGGACTGTCAGTACATCTGCGGTGGTTAAAAAGGCCCACAGACAGGCCCAGGACAGTGACTCCAATAAGGATACTAAAAAGGAACCATCTGGAGAAGAAACTGTTAGTGGCCCTTTACCACATACTGCATTACAGCTTGGTATGCCAACTACACTGTGTCAGAAAGATATAACCTGCAGAGGGTCAATAACACTGCACAACATATCACTAGAAGTCCTGTTTTCTTGCTAGAAGACATCGCCAGCATGCGGTGTCTCATAAGAGTGAGGGTAATCGCTACTGACCCCTCACAACCGGGACAACACCTGTTCACCCTCATAGCCCCTGGCAGGAGGCACAGGTAACTAAAAAAGTAGGTCTAGCAGACTCAAAAACTCACAAAGAGTGTGCATGCTAGGTGCTCAAATGTAAATTAACATGTCTTTCAAATAATTTTACTAATTTATGAATCTATTAATTTATTCCTTTGTTTCTATTTTACTGTTACATTTATTTATTATGCACTGACCGGAGAAGCACTGCAATTTCACTGTATACCTAAGGTGCAATGACAATAAAAAATTTTAAAATAAAGACATGCAATAAATAAAAATAAAGTGACACTTTATAGCCACTGTAGTCAACCTATGTATGTTTTTTCACTAGGACAAAAAAGTAAAGAAAACCCAGACAATTGCTGTTTGAACTTCAAATAGACTGTTCTTTTCATCTGAATGAACAAATCAAGTGCTAAAGTGAATATGCATTTTAATTCTTAGATTCCACTGCACTGTGTAGTACCATTCTATCATCCTGTGGATAAGGACATACAAACATCACCTATAAGCAGATACTGTATGATTTTGTGGTAAACAATTCTCAGCACAGCAGTAACACTTGCTGTGGTATAATGGCATTGATCAAGTTAGAATAACAGGAATTTTGATTACCAATAACTGATAAATAAATAAATGACTGTTTGGTCGAGAAAATTCCATCATTTAAAATATTAAACAATTAGTATTTAATGGTTAGAAACTGATCACTAATGCAGGACTGAAGGAGGATATATAGCATATAATATATATGTGGATTGTGCAGAAACATAGTAATAAACTACAATGCTATCCACTATACAAAAAGTTTTAAAACCCCACCAATACTTCTGCTCCTAATACACTCACACCAACACCTGACACATATACTACCCTTGAGGTGTTAGCACCATCTCTGGAGAGAACAAACACATGTCTGCACATTTTAATGAGCCATTGCCAAGCTACAGTAGTTAAGCTCTGCCCTGTTAAAACAAACAACATATTTTGTGTTTTGGATGCTGGTATGCTGTTGTTTATGCTATTTCCATGTTCCATGTTGGTTCAAGTTGGTTTATGTTGGTTCGTGCTGGTATGGCAGTTGTGGTAAAGCTAGTTGACCAGCATAACTGTATCCAGAAAATAACATATACTGGTCTTTGCTATATTTTTTCTAAGCACATCATCTGGAAATTTGTCCTCGTAACATTTTTTTTTATGCTTTGCAATACATTTAGAGTTATCCTGGTTCCACAAGTTGTCCCTGAGTGTTTGTTCAAGTTTCTTTGCATTTTGGTGTTTTGAAAGTTTAGCCTAGTAGGACTGTTTTATCATTAGGTTATGAGTTCTACAAGACATCATTTTCAAGCCATGTTTCTATATCACTATTGCTGTATACTGTAACCTAGAGGATATGAACAGATGTCCATATGTCCACTTTAAAAATCGAATACTATGAAAACTGCTGATGTTTATGGCCTAAAAACATATGTATTGTCTCCCACGCTTAATTGAACTGCTTGTTTCTCACGGTGAGCTCTAGAAACCCAATCTAACATACATCCTAGTGGTTGTAACATGTTATGTTTAGGAAAGCCAATATGTTCTCCCCTGCAGTTTTCTTTTATAGTGAACCATTCAAAACAATACCTCGCTCACCTGGAGGTGAACAGAATAACAAGATTTCTATCATTGTGCGCATGCTGGAGGAATGAATGATGCTGCTGTATATAATACAGACTGCTCACAAACTACAGGATACTGGTGGGATTAATATCTATTTTGGTGGAAGTATGTAAGTCAAAGTTAAATTAAATTCTATAGTGCTTTTAAGAGTATTGTCCCAAAATACGATTAAAATGTTATATTATCATCTAGAATGTAAACCATATTTCAAATAATGCACGTCTATGGTGACAGTGGCATGGAAAAACTTTATAAACATTGTACGGAAGAAACCTTGGGTTGAGCAAGACTCAAAACTATTATATAATAACGATTATATACTGAAATAAAAGAACTTCTCAGTTTGTGGGCTGGAACACAACAGTAAGACACAAGCCTAGAGAGAAAACAATATGTAATTTGCAAGCCACCTAACCAGCAAACATCAGATCTGAACAATTGAGAGGCAAGAAGTCAGCACCCAATATTTCAGATCACTATATAACCCTTGAGGAACCACAACGTATCCCAACAGTACTACACACAACACACTAATACACTACAGCCACACCACTGTAGTGAGAATGATCCAAAACCTAAATCCTACCTGATTTGTGGTGGTCCATTAGGGGTCCTTACCATTACAGAAAAGACTGAAGGGTAGTGATGAAATATGTAGAGAAACAGATGGATTTCACTTTATAGACCTACAAAGTGCACCTATATGGTAAGTGGAACTAATAGAATTGACAATAATTGTAGAATCAAGTAGGTGTACCTTATAAAGTTTGTAAACCCTTTAGAATTTTTTAAATGTTGCATACAGTTAAACACAATAATAACAATATACTTGGTGGTTTATTTTGTTATTGGTTAGCCACAATTTATCTGAGTACCAAAAGTATGTTAACCTTTACTTTCCGTATCTGATATAACCCCCTTGTACAGCAATAACTGCAACCAAATATTGATCATACTTGTTCATTGGCATTGGTTCATCAACCATAATTTCTGTAAATCTCATTTGCTTGTGCCACCATGCATATTCCATGCATTGTAAAAATGTAATGTAATCAATCACAATCATCCTGCCGCTGAAAACACCTTACTCTAATTTTGTCTTTTAATTAGCCTTAAGGATTCACATACTTTTCCATTCAGTAAACAAATTACCAATAATAATATGTATGTTTCTTCAGTTTAATTGGTTTTGTTTGTAAATTACCACAAACTGGTTTTCTTAAAAAACAAAACAAAAAAAAAAACAGAATTTCTATACATAAATTCTTAACTTAACTTTAGACTCCTTACTAGGTAGTGGCAAACAAACACTATTTCCTTGAAAGAACATAAGGAAGATACTTTAAGTGAAACAAAAATTCTGGAAGGAACATGCAGGCTAAAATCCATCCGCATCGTAACCACATGTGATGAAAGAGCTTTTATAAAGTTATACATCATATGAATAAAACACAAACAGTGATTGCACTGGAAATAGGGCACTATCTATGAGCATACTGTGAATCAGTGTCTCATTATAAGCATAAAATAAGTTTAGATGCCACAGTGTATAATGACAACAGCGCTTCTTCAGAAGTTCAAATTGCTGTGGCATCCTGGTGAGATTATTCACAACACCAGGGAGTCGAACTGAAAGGCAGATGACTCCAAGATGAGAAATGAGCATTCACAGCAGAGGTATCAGATCCTTATTTTACTATCTTCATCATGATATAGTACGAGAATCACACTGTGATGAACTACACATGCAAATCCACAAAGAAAAAACGTATTATGCAATATATTATACACTTCTGAGCAACAAAAAGAAAAAGAAAACTATATAGTGATTTCTGTTTAATTCTGTTTAATTTAATGTTCTGTACAGGGTTTAAAGCCATTTTTTGCATGCATGCAAAAATATTATCTTGCCAGAAAAGTAATATCTGGTCACTACTGTTTGAAAAACTACATTTCAGTTGTTGAAATCCTCTATACAATATTTTTTGTACCCCAAAGTATTGCCAGACTTTTCCTTTTCTTTTCATGGTTCCCACAATGAATTCCCTACAGCCAGGAGCCTCATGCAGCCTTAAACCATGACATTTCCACCACCATGCTTGACTGTAGGTAAGACACATTTGTCTTTGTACTCTTTACCTGGCTGCCACCACACACGCTTGACACCATCAGATCCAAATAATTTAACTTGGTCTCATCAGACTACAGGACATGGTTCCAGTAATCTATATACTTACTCTGGATGAGTTTGGATAACCATGGTGATGCGTGTTTTGAGTGGAACCTGTTTTGTTAAACCACTGTATGACCTTGGCAACCATGCTGCAGCTCACTTTCAGGGTCTTTCAGGGTCAGCAATCTTTCTATAGCCTAGTCTTCTGATTTGAAATCCAGAACCTATAACCATGGAGTCATCTTTTAAAAATGGCTACATGGCTAACAAATATATACATTTATGAGTGATCCCATGAGAGCGATTGTTATTATATGGACAAGGAAAAACCCTCTGTTTCATCCAGTAGTTGGCAAATAACAATTTTGGGTGTAAGGCAAAGGTCAATGAAGAGTTCAAATGATGGGAGGAAGATGTATTTTTACCATTACCGGATGGTGGCTATGTTGGCCGGGTCAGTGAATATGCCCTCACCACTCAGAATGTGGCCAAGAAATGTGACTTGATGGTGGAAGAGGCTGTACTTTGTCAGGTGAAGTTTGAGACAGGCTCGTGATGGAACAAAAACAGAGAGTAAAATGTCTTTTGCTCATTTTTATTTTGCAAATTGCACACGTAGAGCTCTTATAAGAACTAGGTGGCGCAGAGAACTAAACAAACTAAAGACTTATATAATAATATGTGACAAATATTTAAAATATATTAATATATTTCATATATATTAAATATACATTAAATATGTATATATACATATTTAAATATATTAAGATATATTCAAAATATATTAAAAATACTTTAATATATTTATATCTTGTATAAACCTTTAAATATATAAGATATTAATAAATACATCATAAACACACCAGGGATTTGTGGCACCCCCTGATCTAAGCAGGCCGACCATGTCTGGCTGCTCGTCTTAACACACTGTAGCACAAATAAGAGAGTTTACTTACAGACGTGAAAACCTAGTGTCCACATGTTCCTGAGAGAGAAAGCACTACAGTGAAATTGAACAGAGACCTGCTGAGTGGACATGATGCAAAGGGAGAGAGGAATAAGGCAAAGTGAAAAGACATGCTTGAGAAAAGGTCTACGTGAGAAAACAGAATCAAGGAAGTTGTATGTGTGTGAGTGTGTAAGGAAGAAGAATGAGAACACATAACAGGTTGAGTTCATAGGGGAATCAGTCATCTGGTTATGGCAAGGTGTTGACAACAAATCTGAAATGGTAAGCAGACTGAACTGAGGTTGAGAAAAATAAAATAAGGTGAATCAGATAGGCTCTCAGAATCCACTAGTGAAAAGAAAATGCCTTTTTGCATCACTGCCTCTATTATCTCACTGTAATTAGAGAAGATTATATGGGGAAATATGTATTACTTAATGGTTACGGTAATTTGCAATAGGAATAAAGAAATGGTACACTGATCTCTCAAGTGAGATGTTCTTTAAATCCGACATCAGCATCCTTAGAATTCATCAGTCACATTGTGTGCAAGACTCACATTTGTGGTGAGTTTGTTCCAGGTAGCTGTGGTACTTTGTTTAACAATACATAAGTATCAAGACTTAGACTTTAAACAACAGCTGAAAAACCATGCCCTAGTCCCAAATAAGATTTCCTGAGATGCATAAGGAAGAAACATTTAGGGAAACCATGTTCAAATGGGGAACACATCATCCTCTACTGTACATGAGACCAGGTAGCCGATTATTTTCTTACGGCTTCTTGTATTAATTAATGAAGCCTAGCAATATTGTGTACTATTATAAGTCTGCAAGCTACTTCAACTACAGTACCAAATAAAAAGGAAACCATGCTGTTTTGTATATAATCTATAAGACATTAATTCAGAGTAAAATACATAATTAAGGAATTCAAACAGTTTATAGTTTCCATCAGGAATTCTTGTACGTTTAAGTCCAGGAAAGGAAACAGACAATAGTCAGAAAAACAGGGAACATAACACTTGTATGTTTTTGTATGTACATAACAATACATAACACATGTAAAAGACACTCATATCTAATGTTATCTAAAACTGACTTACCTGTAGTTTAGAAATACACCGACAACCTGTATGTACAATAATTTACAATTGCTGTGGCTCTATTCTAACATAATTGGTCGGTCAATACCAAACAAACTTCAGACTGTACTACAAAGCCAAACCATTTATAATCAGTAAAGTCTAGCAAATTTACACTATAATAATATTATTTTTGTAATTCTGTTTGAATAAACTCAAGGTTTATTTACTCCTGTGTGTTCTGTCCAGAAAGGGTTGAGAAAGAAACACTAAAGGGATTTCTTCCTGCAACACTTCACTTTAACCCTTCCAGGACGGTAGGTTGTTTCAGTAGCATTTGGTGTCCATTTAAAAGTATGGGACAAATATGTGCCTTGATCCTCAAAGGGTTAAGATGATCTAAGGGAACTCTGCAGTTGGGAAAAATAGTTAAATTTAGGGTTAGAGGAGGTGGTACCTTTATTCATATGAAATTCAGCCAACAGCTTTTTAACGTTTCTTAAATAGCTATACTGAGCTTTACAATACTTAAGGTGCTATTAGTAAAAATAGACATTTATTATCACAATATGGCACTGAAACATCACCTGCCTGTTACAACTGATTTGCTTGAGAAACGCAAAAATTACTTTACATTATACATGTTCCTGTTCAGCAACGTATGTGTATATCTGTAGACAAACAATAAAGTCCAGCCATGAAGCTCGGGTTCATACTCATTAAGAACATGAGGGGTAAAGAGATTGGACTTGTAAGCAGCAGGTGTGAAATATTTATTTTCATAAACGTTAAGTGGTACATGAATTTCACCAACAGTCAGGGGAGCAGCATCCCTATTATGGCATCCTTTCAAATACACTGGCTGAAATCCATTTACCATTGATTTCTAATAACATGGTCACACCAGAAATGGAGTGTGAATCCAAACTTGGTAACTTGGTTCCTGTCACATCAGAAGTGGATGATCAATCCTGTATCCAAAGCATCAAATGAGACTGCATTTCATACATGCTTTACAGGGAAAATATTCCATTGTAGCCAATAAAAATAAGACATGAATTACTAACCGTAACCTTTTATCATTTGCTCAACAGCTTTCATGTGAAAGACTGCATAGGATTAACATGTAACACAATTCTTAATTAAGAAGGAGTCAGTTATGCATTTGTATTTAGGTTAAAAACAATTGTTTTGAGTTGAACTTAAAAGTTCTCAATGTAGCAATATTATTAGATAATTTCAAATTCTAATCTGTACATACAGTAAAAGATTGGTGCATCGGATTTTGCCTTGGGTGTTGTGTCTTTTATGGATTTTTGGCTGCTAAAATTTGTATATTTGCCCCTCTGTAGTGCATAATTTCATTAAACATTTCAGGGAATCTGGAGCCCATGCCTAAGCTGAATGTCTGTGATCTCTGATCCCTCAGACATCACTGCATCAAGAAGTACCATTCATCTGGTATCGACTATCACATTGTGAAATGTGTATTAATTAGCATTCTAGATATTAAAAATAATTGACAGCGTGTGCTTTGGACTGACAAAAACATGAAAAGGACCATTAAGACTTTAATTAGCAACAAACACAAAACTCCTGGTCTGTCATGGTATGTTGTTGTGTCAATACCGTTTGCAAATTTACTTCACACTTAGGTGATGACAATATTATTGCAGAAAAGTACAAGGAGATTTTAGAGCAATATATACTGCAAGTCGACATCTTTTCCAGGGATGTGCCTGCATTTTGCTACAAGACAATACAAAACAACATGTGGAACACATTGCAAAAGGCATGACTGAAAAATAACAGCAGAACTGGCCTGCCAGTAGTCCTGACCTGTCCCCAATAGAGAATGTGTGGAGAATTTTAATAACCCTGTAATAATAATAACCCAACAATAACCCTGTACAGTTTAAGACGCTGTAAAACATATTTGCTGCAGGAAGTGTTTGTTTGGAAATTAAGTTGGTGAGACACAACATTAAATGTTTTGGCTTCATGCTGTTTGTAATTAAGTAAGTGCCAAATTAAATGTAAGAAAAAATGAAAGAAGCTGTTTTTAATGCCTTATGCAGATGGTTCTCCATAATGTCCCAACTTTTTGTGATTTGGGTTTATAGAGCAGAAAGATAAACATATCACAATGCATAAAACACATGAAAAACAACTGGCAAAAACCTGATCAGTGATGTGCAGTGAGATCAAAGGAAGGTGAGGCACTGGACAAAAGTAAACATATATGAACCTCAAAAAGATTCAGTTATTACATTCTTAATAACTTGGTTGGAATAGGCAATGTTCCATTCTTATTTAATATCACATTATTAACACGTGCGTAGCCTATTTTCACCATATTTAATTTCTGGGTTTTTGATGCGGTCTGTGTAGAAGGTCTAAGCCTGATTTTCATGATAACTTGGTGGACTTTTGTAGTCTGTATCAAGGAAGAACCCATTAAATTTTCAAATGGCTCTGACTTGTATCTGTGTATCAATGGGACTTGTTGTCAAGAAAGTTCAGATGTTCACTTATTCGATAATAGGAGCTTAATCAGTAATTGGGCTCTTGCATGCCCTCAGCATTGTTACAGAGGTAATGGATGTCCATCATGGCCCTTTAGAAATACCAACAAGCCTAAATATCTTTAACACATATGTGAAATTAATTACTTAGACTACAGCACGCAAATAAAACAAGTTGTCTACAGCATATCGGTGATGTTCACACAAATAGTCATGGGGACACGCTTATTCTCCACATTAGAAAAGTTTAAATTTGATTGCACTATCTGAGAAGAGGCAGACCTTCAGCTTCTGCACTTCTTTGTGCCTTACCAAGAATTACAGACAAATTCTGCAAATTGGTAACTTTGTCCATAAAACAATAAGAATAACAGAGAAACCGCATTTATAGCACAAATGTGAGAGAAAAATAAGGTACTGTATATAGTTTCAAATTTCGTTACTGGCCTTTCCTCTGCCAGATTGAAAACACAGCTAGAACTGAATGACCTGCTTAGGTATTTAGATTTATTTCAGCATCATTAAGTGATGAAATTCAATACATTTACATGTTTCTGTGAATTCCTAGATGATACCGAAATTTGGGGCGAACATCTTACTAAATTAATCTTAATCTTGGCTTTAAGTAATAGTTTGGTTAACATAGTTTTGCTAATGTGTCATAATGCAATGATTGCATAACTCTTTTAAATACATTATAGTAAATAGAAGCAGATAAATAATCTGATAATTGGAATGACCAGAATATCCAGGGTTTAATTCCCACCTCTATTGAGCTGCCACTGTTGGGTTCTTGAGCAAGGCATTTCAAACGGTTTTATCAGTATAACTTGCTCTGGATAAGAGCGACTGTTAAATGACTAAATGTTTGAAAGTATAAATGAACTACTGGTCAGAAGGTTCAGGGTTCAGGTCTCAGCACTGCCAGGTTGTCACTATTTAGCCCTTGAACACTGCCCTTACACACTTGCTTGTATTGTACTTTATAGAATTGTTTTACTCTGGTAAAGGGCATCTTAAGGCCAAATTTTCTAACTAACGGAATAAGTAAGTCTTCAGAGTTTACATCAGTCCTTTGCACAGATATAACATATTTTTATATAATAAACTGGTGAGAAATACTTTAACAAATTGACGATAAAAAGCAACACATCAAAAGTAATATAGGCTTAAGTAATACTGTACCTTTAGATCTGGTGTGGTTCAGAACTTACTACAGGATGTATCATCTATCACTATTGGCCTTATATCACAAGGCCTACTGTTTGTGTTGGCAAGAGCTTGATGGGGAGAAGATGAATCTACTGTTGTACTGGATGAAATGCTAATTAAGTTGCCAGACAGTGGCAAGGGTCATTAGACAGGGCATATTTTATGCTTGATTTCTCCATTTAAAACTTAAAAGGAGCTAGCTATTGTTGCTTCTTAGTAATTTTATGATACCATGCAATCATCACAGAGGGAGGCTTTCTCATAAATCGACCTAATTACCATCCTATTTCTTTCATGCCTAGTAAAAATGCTGAGGGACTGGATCCTTATGGGACATATGTCTAAGACTGGGAAAAACAAACAGTTGTGCAAAGCAGGCAGGATAGGCTTGCAATGTGCATAGATTAATTTGAATTATTTAAATAGATAAAACCAGTTACACTGAAGGCAATGCATTTATATTCACGTACTATTTTTTTGTTACTAATTAAGTGTACACAAAGCAGGTCTGTATTTATGGCTATGTAAATAAAGCCTTTTGTACACACAAACACTAGAAATATCAAGTCAACCAAGGTTTTTTTTCCCAATTACCATAAGCGCATAGTCCAGTTTAGGGTCAAGGTGGTCAAGGTGGAGGCACACAGACACACACACAGACAGAGACACAGACACACTATGTTTAACATATCAAATATAATATCATCATTACACACCTCATGATTACATTCACAGCACAGAAACAAAAAATAAATGTTCTCATCGAACATTTAACAACGTCACAGATAGCATCGTCCCTGCAGATATACATGTGATATGTAGACTACCTTTTACTTCAGATACAGAACAATACCTTGCTTACTGTTTGACCTTTCTCCTTTTCAAAGGTCCATAAACAAACTGCTGACAAACATTAAGGGATATTTCAATATGAATATGAAGCGATTGAAAAAAGAAGCATTTGATTTTATTTCAATAAACAAGAAGAATTGTGCAAACTTAATGACGGTGATTGAGTAGCAAGTGACATATTCATGGGGGTGAACAGAAGCATGTCAAACTGAATGACAGTGCCACATCCCCTAGTTTTTGTGAGCAGTGTATATTATACACAAAAATAATATCTAACTTCTACAATGGTAAGATATCTTGTTCAAAATGAAGAGAAATTGGAAAATTCTTAAATTCAATGTGTTTTGGTCTGATTAAGTGACCAGACTAAAAACAATTACCCAATCAACAGTGCAACAGTGCTATGTGAAATTGGTGGTCTTTCTGGGTGTCGGTTGCTGAAGTCTGTGGCTATAATACGGCAGATGCGTTACACAGACATCAGAATCGTCAGTTCCATCTTTAGTTACCTGTGGCGACGAACAAGAAAAGATTTGAAATTTCTGTGTTTATAACATTTGAACCACAAGAGATATTGCAAATCTGACTGTGGCAATCTCGTTCTGAGACAGTTCTGGTCTTCCTGGGAAACCAGGCATGCTGATTTAGAGGATTTAGAGAACTTGTTTGCCATTAGAAAACCCCTTTTTATTACATTTTTGTCTGTACCACTCAGGGAGGTGAAAGGGAGTGATGGTAGACTGTTTAACATCATATACCCTTAAGGGTTCTCCGCCAGCCCTCCATTAACATTTTTTTATTTGACAGGGTTACTATGGCAGCATTTTAAGCATACCGCTCAGGATCATACTGTGCTAAACATTATAGGACATGGACCCCAAAGAAAGAGGGTCATTGTGACAAATTATGCACCTACTGTGAACAAAATTATATGAGACAAAAGATCACATCAAAGCAATGAGAGAGAAGATATTATTGCTGCCAAGTGTTGATATGTGGTACTTACAGCAGAGAAAGAGTGAAATCGCATATTATGTAATTGCATTCGCATGTACACCTGAAGTCCCATTAGGTTATTATTCCTATTATTATGGTGATTAGCCTACCTAACCTATTTATTACCTCACCAGATACATTTTACCAATTTTACTTTACAAAATGTCCAAAGTGTCTTTGAAATAAACTTGAAACAAAACTTTTGCCATCACACCTAACCGGTTAAAAAGCACACTGATTTTGCAGATACAGTACTAGTGTTTTTATATACTTTGTTAAAATAAATTTTGATGCCAATAGATTTTTATTTATTTGTTGGCTTCATTGCAGAGAGGTAATGCAACAATAAAGCTATGATTACAAAACAAAAGCTGTTGATCACGTCTCAGTACAACATATTATGCAAATTGAAGCTCCCATTAGCACCTAATGCTTTGTCTCATGTTGCCTTAACACTACAAAATTAACAGCAAATTGCATTATTTATTTTATAGCAGCTGTGTCTAGAGAAACACTAAATGTAATACGAATTTCAAATGGTTTTTGTATCTTCTGTTTTGCAACATAACATTGCTTAAATAGTCACAGAAAAATGATGCAGTGTTTGCAGGAAATGTGCACGTTTATTTGGTCATTAGCATTTCTGACTTACTGCGCCCTCTGCAGGATGTTTCTATTTAATTCATTCTAAATGGATGAACTAAACTGGCAGTTTGCACAGTCAATATTATTCTGTAAAAAAACGTCAACTTCAACCTTTAACGCTATGGATTTACATTCCTTTTTGTTTTCTGATGCTCTCATCTAGTGCAACTTGCTGCACTCAGAATGCAAATGAAACTTGATAGAGCTGTTCATTTGCCAATAAACAATGGTTTCACACTTCATTCATTTATGGATTCAAAAAAACAACACCGTTTCTGTTAAGCTGATCACGCAAAACATCTGATTGTGAATAAAGGAGAACTTGCCTAGAATAAGAATCCGTTCATTTCTTCTGTATCCATTTTATATGGTATCTAATGACTTAATAATTTCTTAAATATTTTCTTTCATTCATTCATTATCTGTTGCTTAATTCACATGGGTCATGGGCCAACCGGTGCGGGCAGGAACAACCCTAGACAGATTATGCACTTACTGTGAACAAAATATTAAAATTTAACTTTAAAATGCACAACACCCGAAAACACTGGGAACGAGGGCAGGAACAACCCTAGACGGGGCGCCAATCCATCGTAGGGCACACCCACACAGTCACCCACACAGTCATACACTAAGACACCAATTAACCTAACACGCATGTCTTTGGACTGTGGGAAGAAACCGGAGTACCCTGAGTAAACCCGCCCAGACACAGGGAGGACATGCAGACTCCACACAGAAAGGACCCAGGCCGCTCCACCCTGGGAATGAACCCGGGACCTTCCTTGAAATATTTATTATGGTAATTATTTAGTAGTGGTATCTAGTATATCTCAAAACATAACAACGTTCACTTTATGATTGCTCTGTTGTGACTCATCTGAGTCTACCTTCCCCACTCTCAGCAATAGCTGAGCTGAGATTCCCATTTATTTCTAATACACCTTAAAGATTATGTTCTGGGACCAAGTCTACTGGCTTCATTTACAAACTGCTGAAATGTGAAGGGTAACGTGGGGCCCAGCAAGAGCGGCACAAAGGCTAGTTGTTAAAAAATGAAGAATGAGACCCTAGACTGTAAGCCTTTCAAGATTTCAATAAAGAGTAATATTAGAGAGTAATAGGGAGTAATAATAAAGAATATTCCACCTGTCTTATAAAAGAATAGGTCACTGATTTAAAGTTAGGGTGGAATCTTGACTTTTTCATGCATAATTAATAGGGTTAATAGTACAGCATAGTTAAAATAGGAATAAAGACTTCAAGGGCTAAAAGTAGAATTAGATGGCTATAAGCAATGTAAACATTAAGGGGCAAATAATCAGAATAGCCTTCATTTACATACTTTAGTTTTAGTGAGTAACGGAATTCAATTTCATTTTAAAAGAAGTTGGATTCATAAAGGTTCTTATTAAAACCACAAAATATTACATGTGGGCTTGAAGCTCACAAACTAAATGCAGAATAGATTCACTAATATAGAGCAATGTGAAATAGGTACAGGATTATCACAATGCCACCTGCTAAGCATTTGCGTTGCGCCTTTGATTAGAATTTGTGGTCCAATCTTTAACCAGAAAATGAATTTAAAGCAGTCCATTCTCTCATTATCTAGGGACCATGGGAATGGAGAAAGAAAGGTATTATTTATAACAATTTCTACCTGTGAAGGCATCTTTGGACAGTGGGGAGTTCAAAAGGATAAAGAACTGGGATAATATATGTCAGATAAAAAGATCTCTTTAGTTTATGTTAATGTACAACTAACCCAAGGAGGAAAACAGTACATGCACTCTTTGCAAAACCTTGTTGTAAGGGCCTCCTACTGAGAACATTCGTTTTCTACAAAGCATCTTCCAGTCCTAATTATCCCAACACCTCTCAGCTTCACTGGTGCTCGAGCACTATGAATGTAATAATCAAAGCCTGCACTGAGGTTTAATGAGATGTGTGTTCCATCTACAGCTACTTCACCTCATTACTTTTCTATGTGTGGATTACTCAGGATGTCTCAGTTACACCTTCTCATGTGGTGTCTCCTCCTTACAGTAGTGTTAATCTGATCCCAAATCATGTGTGTAAATCATTTAGAGATCAGTGTTAAATGTAAATTTAAAGCCCCCCCAAAAATATGTAACCAGATAAATGACAGTCTGTGTTAGTGGAAATATAGCTGTACCATGATATGAAAAGGAGAAAGATCAGTGATCTTAGGTTCTGTTTTTATATGTTTAATAATGGTGGCATTTATATGGCTATGTGGCTCTTGGCTTTTACAACGTCAGCTTTTGTATTTTTTTTTTTTAATTTGTTAAAGTGACATAATGCCTGGGTCAAATCAAAAATAGTCTAGCAACCATTTTGATGTGTTATGACACATTCTAAGCTTTAGTTGTACATTAGAATATTAAAACTGAGCTTAAATTGTAATTTAGTGTAAATGATCAGTAATTGTGATGTGAATTGAAATGTGATTGGCTGAGAGCAAAATCTGCTGTACTGTATGACACTGTTACATACTGACATTTACAAGTCCATTTTTATTATTTAGCAGACGCTTTTACAGAATGGCTTACACTGATGCAGTCTTACAGTACAAGCAATTGTGGACTAAGGGCAACAGTGGCCGCTTGACAGAGGCGGGATTTGAACTCTGTCTTGTACCTTAACCACTGTTCTGCATTGACATCAGAGAAGCCAGTTGTATAACAGATATGAGGATAATCAGAGCATCGGAAAACTCTTTTGAGTTTACAGTGTTTTAATTATATGTTATAATTTACTTAGTTTAACTACTGCAACAAGCTTAATTATTACAATTATTTTCTAAGGAGGATGGGTCCCTTTTTGAGTCCTGGTCCTGCTTCCTATAACTTGACTTGACTATACTATTAGGGAGAATATAATATTTGGTAGAACAGGAAACGTGCACTGGCTTTATTACGCTGCCGAATAAAAGTGGCATGTAAGGCTAAGGTGGAGGTGTGTGTCAGACGAGCATGCTGGAGTCTGAGACATAGGAAGTAGCAGCAGTTACTATGACATCTGATATCTGAAGTTCCTCAAAGCACAGTGCTTTGACCCATATTTTCCTTTAATATACAGGGTCACAGGGCACCTTTTTATTTTCAGAAACAAAAGAAAAAATGGCATACAGTGGCTAAAATTTGTATATGATACACTGCCAGAGTTTTCCCACCTAGAACGAATGGAAAGGTCTGTAAATTTTAATCGTAGGTACATTTCAACTGTGTGATACAGAATCTAAAAAAAATCCAAAAATTACATTGTATGATTTTTAAATAATTAATTTGCATTTTATTGCATTAAATAAGTATTTGATCACCTTTCAACCAGCAGGAATTCTGTCTCACAGCCCTGTTTTTATTTAAGATGCCCTTCTATTCTGCACTCATTACCTGTAATGATTGTACCTGTTTGAATTTGTTATCTGTATAAAAGACACCTGTCCACACACTCAATCAATCACATTCCAACCTCTGCACCATATCCAAGACCAAAGAGCTGTCTAAGGGCACCAGGAACAAAATTGTAGAACTTCATGAGATGGGATGGGCTACATGACAATAGGCAAGCAGTTTTGTAAGAAGGCAGCAAATATTTGTACAATTATTAGAAAATGGAAGAAACACAGGATAATCGTCAATCTTCCTCAATCTGGGGCTCCATGTAAGATCTCACCTCATGAGGTAAAGATGATTCTGAGAAAGGTCAGGACAATTTCACTGTTTTAAAGGGAGGATGGATGGGGTCATGTATTGTGAGATTTTAGCCAACAACCAGCCTTCCAGCATGACAGTGACCTAAAACACACAGCCATGGCAACTAAAGAGGGGCTCCGTAAGAAGCATTTCAAGATCCTGGAGAGACCTACCCAGTCTCCAGACCTAAACCCACTAGAAAATATTTGGATGGAGCTGAAACTCGATGTGGCCCAATGACAGCTCCAAAACCCAAAAGATCTAGAAAACACAGTACCAAATATTAAGTTCTGTTTTACTATTGTATAGAATACTTATTTTATGCAATAAAATGCAAATTAATTATTTAAAAAGCATACAATGTGATTTTCTGTCTGGCACAGTTAAAGTGCGCCTATGATAAAAAATTGAGTTTTTCATTCTTTGTAGGTGGGAAAACTTGCAAACTTGTCAGTGTATCAAATACTTATTTTCCCCACTGTATCTAAATACAAAATAGCTTGCAAGCTGCTATATTGAATCAAGAGCAATACAGTGATTTTCCAACAGGAAGGTGGTCTTGTAGCATATCAGAATTTTTTCGATTACAATATCTCTTGTGGTTCAAAGGTTATCAACACAGAAATTTCATTTCAAAAAGTTATATTGTTGTTCATCAAAGGTATCTAAAGATGGAGTTGAAGATTCTGATATGTAGGAAACGTAGCTGCCATATCATAGCCGCAGACTTCATCTTCAGAAAGACCACCAGTTTCACACATCGCTGTTGCAGCTCTCATAGTCAAATTCTTAGAAACAAATGGACTGTGTGCCACATAGTGGTCTTCCGAAAACCACTACCGATGAAGAAAACTCAACAATGGTTTTGGCAGCCTTTGTAAAAAGTCCATAATGCAGCATGTGGCGTGTCCTGTGGCTTTTGACTCACCCTTTAGATCTCATTATTATATTTTCCAATAATAAATGCGTATCCAGCTTGCTGATGATATAAAAATGTATTTATGAAACAGCAGGATATAAGAATCTTTCATGCTGTGTTCTGATTAAAAAGATCAATAGCATTTTGAAATCTATCAGACCATAAACATTAAGTGGTCCAGAATTCAAAGATTAGTTATTATCTATCTTTGCATTGTTGTAATGTAACCACTCAGTGCATTTTACCACATGCTTGCTTCTAGTCTCTCCTCTTGCTGATGATTTTCTGAGCTTCTTTTCTTTCATGTTCCAGTGATTAGTCTCCTGAAACTGTTCTTTTAAATTAGTAATTAAAGGAGGTTTACTTATATAAGGGTAAGGTGGGTGTTTTATCTGGAGAAGCATACGCTATTGTAGTGCGGCTTTTCACTTTTTTTACTTGTGTATTTGTAGACTGCAACATTGAAAAATGTATGTCATGGCCTGCAAGACCTCGTTTTTTAAACCATTAAGACCATTAAGACAATTCAACCATTAAGAGGACTCACTCCCCTACTCAAACCTGATCCTGCTCAGCCATTCATGGTGGAAGTTGATGTATTCAAGCTGTTTATCATTATTTGGATGACCCTCCTAAATTGCATTGGTATACTTATGGGTCTTGTGATAGAGATCTTTGAGCCTCGTAGAAGTTGAGATTTGACAAGTGGCATCATTGGCTTTGAGAGAGTCAATGATCCTTTCCTTGTGTTAGCTGATCACAAAAACCTACAATATTTAAGCAGGTATTGGTGACATGTACACAAATTTGTCTCTTCTTGCACTAATAGTTCATTAGACAAAAATACTCCCTCTGCAAACGAATCCCCTTGCCTGCTTCTTCCTGCCTGTGGTATAGCTGTCAATTCTGTCACAGATCTGCCCTCTTCACATGATGATATTGTCATAATGACTGTCATTGCAGAATCAGCCCTTCTGTTTTGAATGTCTTTTTTCTCAATTTCTGACAATGATCTGTGTTTTGATCATGAGTTTGCCTTTTTCCCATTAAAGCCTTAAGTTCCTTTTTATTTATGAGCATCATTACATTTATTTTACACTTAGAACAACGCACCAACTATGGGTCTTATTATGAGAAAATAGACTCTTATGATTGATGCAAAAGCGATGCTGATTGCAGTTTTATATATAATGTGATTGGTGTCTTTTTTACATTTACATTAACATTTAAAGCAGATACTCTTATCCAGAGCAACTTACAACTGATACAATCATACAATCCAAGCAATTGTAGGTCAAGGGTCTCTCTCTCTCTCTCTCTCTCTCTCTCTCTCTCTCTCTCTCTCTCTCTCTCTCATAATGTATGCTGGCTAGTGGAAGCTATGGTTTGTGGGAGTGACATGAGACAAAGCATACTTCTTTCATTTAGCACTGATGGAGCTATTGAAAGTGAACTTTCATGTTTCAAAACGTTTGAAAATGTAGCAAAAAACACTACGCTGCAAGACTAAGGCTCCAAAACATGTCCTGTCTTTTTATAGACAGGTGTAATGTGTAATTACAGACTATGTATGAATGGACATTTAGATCTAAATTCTAATTAGAGATTCATTAAGGGAAACAGATTGTGAATGAGTCTTACTATGGAGACTGGAGAAATGAGGTAGATAGACATGAATGATAGTGACGAGGATAATTATGACCTGCCAGTGATATCAGACATGTCTGACATTCAGTGGTGGTTACAATTTTGCAAACATTTTGAAATTTTCTAGGACCCCAATTCCAATTCCATTATTCTGTAAAAACAGAATAAGATGATTTGCAAATTATTTTAAACTCATAATCAATTGAATACACTACAAAGACAAAAGTTTTGTTCACAGAAAAACTTTTTTTTGCAAATATTCACTCATTTTGAATTTGATGCCTGCAACATGTTGAAAAAAAGTTGGGACAGGGGCAAGACAATTAAGAAATGCTCAAAAAACACCTGTTTGGAATATTCCAAAAGTGACCAGGTTAAGTGGATATAGGTGAGTGTCATGACTGGGTATAAAGGGAACATCCATGAAAGGCTCAGTCATTCACATGCAAGGATGGGGTTTTGTTCACCACTCTGTGAACAAGTGCATAGTCCAACAGTTAAAGAAAAATGTTTCCATTCATGCAATTGCAAGGAATTTAGGGATTTCTTCATCTACAGTCCATAATATTATCAAACGATTCAGAGAATCAGAAGAAATCTTTGCAAAACCAACAATGAATGCCCATGATCACTTCGATCAGGTGGCACTGTATTAAAAACCGACATAATTCTGTAATGGATATTAGCACATGGGCTCAGGAACACTTCAGAAACCATTGTTAGTGAACACAGTTCATCGTTCCATTTACAAGTGCAAGTTAAATCGCTACCATCCAAAGCGAAAGCCATATATCAACAACACCAAGAAATGCCACCGGCTTCTGAGTTCTTCTGAGATGGACTGAAAAGTGGAAGAGTGTCCTGTGGACTGATGAGTGCACATTTCACATTGTTTTTGGAAATCATGGATGTCGTGTCCTCTGAGCCAAAGAGGAAAAGGACTGTCCAGACTGTTCAGTTCAAAAGTCAGCATCTCAGCTGCTACGGGGGTATGTTAGTGCCCATGGCATGGGTAACTTGCACATCTGTGAAGACACCATTATCATTGAGCAACATCCTTTCAGAGACGTCCCTGTTCACATTAGCAAGACCATGCCAATCCACATTCTGAATGTGTTACAACAATGTGGCTTTGAAGTAAAAGAGTTCAGCCTGCAGTCCAGACCTGTCTCCCATTGAAAATGTGAAACACATTATGAAACGCAAAATACGACAATGGAGATCCAGGACTGTTGATCAACTGAAGTTGTACATCAAGCAAGAATGGAAAAGAACTCCAGCTACAAAGCTTCAACAATCCTCAGTTCCCAAACACTTACTGAATGTTGTTAAAAGGAAAGGTAATGTAACACAGTATTAAACATGTCCCTGTCCCAACAGGAACGTGGAACGTTTTTGGAACGTGTTGTAGACATCAAATTCAAAATGAGTGAATATTTGCAAAAAACAATAACGTTTATCCATTTGAACATTAGATATCTTGTCTTTGTAGTGTATTTAATTGATTATAGGTTGGAAAGGATTTGCAAATCATCTAATTCTATTGTTATTTACGTTTTACGTAATGTCCCAACTTCATTCAAATTGGGATTGCATATGTCTGTATAATCTCATGTGATTTTCACACAAGTCCTAACAGTAGATAAAGAGAAGAGTGAGCAAAACAAACTACTTGGTCATTTATTGAGGAAAATCATCCAATACTGCATATCTGTAAAATAGGATTAACACTAAGTTTGATGGCAGTAAGACTTTTAGGAATCTAAGAATAAAGCATTGTACATCACTTGTCAAAGTGAATCATCAGTGCATCCACAGATGACTGAAGGTGTACAAAGATTTTTGGACACTATTTCTCACTAAAACGATGCTGAGGTCCCTGTATAAGCACTCCACTGAGAAATGTACTGTAGATCTGCTTTAGATGTTGATTTCACTGAGCTGTAGCTACAAATAGACATAAACATACCTACAGCAGGCATGGCATGATGGAATCACACTAAGAAACAAGGAAGAAAGGAAGCCACTGCACACTCCTAATGGATGGTGTCTCTACAAAGACACAACTATTTGTATGACTTGTCATGATAACCTAAATTTCTGCGTTCTTAAAAACAATGGCTTACATTTAACTGTATGAGTAAAACTTTTCACTATATTCAATTATCTAAGCATAATGCTCTATGAGCACTGTCATATTGGCTATACCCTCATTGTACATGCCTTTAACTTACTTTTGGATAATGTATTAAATTACCAAAATGAAAAAAAACATTGTCTAAGTGTATGCTGTACATTTACATTTAGCAGATGACTTAACCTTGACTTTTAGCAGATGACTTTTACATTTAACCAGAGTGACTTACAACTGGTGTCATCATACAATTCAAGCACATGTGGGTTAAGTCCTTACTTGAGGACCCAGAGGTGGAAGCTTGGCAGAGGTAGGCATAAGACCTTCTGGATCCTAGTGACATATAATTACATTACAATGAATTAAGACTGTCATATGTCTATGTCATAGACAAGCACAAATAAATATATTAAATCATTATTCAGCCTGCACCTGCACACTAGCATATTCTGACAGGTACAAGCAAGACCTTTGGAATATATGACATTTTCTCTATATGTAAACACCCCTACTCAAACTGTCAGCAAGAGGGAAAATACGCATTTTTATTTAAAAAAAAAGCTCCTATAGTTTGCTTGCACTTCTTGTAAATCCACCTTGTGGGATTTCAAAACCTCTGGTAATATTTGTAGGGTGCATGACAGAACTATGAATAGAAATGGTATGTTATGGTGATGGGGCATTGAAATTGCTTCCCAACCCTGTGAAAATTCAGATTTGGGATTTTGATACGCAAACAACAAAATAACTATCAGTATAAATAGCAGTAGTTATTATTTAGAACTAACTCAATCATATTGGCTAGATTAAATTAGCTAGATGGCTAGATTGGCAAGATTTAATTAAATACAATTAAATGTATACTGTGTGCTGAAATGCTTATATTTTATCTAGGAAAAAAGTTTAATAGTTTTATGGTGTGATTCTATTAAATTAATTTAGGTAATTGTTTTATTAACAGGCATTTACAACTTCAAAATAATTATTAATGAAGTCATGTGACCCCAAGGCTATTAAGTTATAAGCTATTAAAATGCATAAAATGCACAACATGGCACCTCATGGCAAATAACTGTGAGGATCTGAAAAAAAAAAGAATTGTTGCTCCACAGAAAGATGCTCTAGGGTATAAGTCATTTTTGAACACTCTCAAAATAAGCTGCAGCATGGTGACTTTGCAACGGATTCCACTCAGAACAGGCCTAGCCATGGTTGACCAAAAAAGTTGGGTGCATATGCTCATCATCAAATCCAGAGGTTGGCTTTTGAAAATAGTCATTGTGCTTCCAGCACTGCAGATGTTAAAGGGGTAGGGGATCAACCTGTCAGTGCTCAGACCATACACAGATCATCTAAAGATGATGCACAAGAAATTCTAAAAAACAGACAGAAATATGCTCTGTGGTCTGATGAGACCAAGAGAAACATATTTGGTTCAGATGATGTCAAATGTGTGGGAGTGTCATGGTTTAGGGATGCATGAGTGCTGCTAGCTGTGTGGAGCTACAGTTCATTGAGGGTACCATGAATGCCAACATGTACTGTGACATACTGAAGCAGAATATGATCCCCTCCCCTCAGATACTGGGCCACATCGCAGTATTCCAACATGATAACAACCCCAAACACACCTCCAAGACAACCACTGTCTTGCTAAGGAAACTTAGGATAAATCTGCTGGGCTAGCATGTCTCCAGGCCTAATCTATATGGAGTGAGCATCTGTGGAGGAACGCAAGGTCTCTAACATCCACCAGCTCTGTGATGTCATCATGGAGGAGCGGAAGAGGATTCCAGTGGCAACCTGTGAAGTTCTAGTGCTGGCTGGCTCACTGCTATTAAGTGAGCCATGGCTTTATATCCTGTATTGTTTTTGGAGTTGATTAGAGCTCCTGAATCGATTATGTTGAACTAGCTTTTCCACTTTCACTTTTCTCACTTACCACACTGTTACTTTAGCTTTGTTGGTGGTTTTGTTTTGCTGATAAACACGTTTCAATGTTTTGTTTTTTTTCCCTCTCATCTCTTTAGTTTGAGCATTATTACTCATATATTGTATATGCGGAAATATATTGAACATTTGAATGAATATGAATATATTCCATAAAGTGAAAACAACGAATATTTGTCCATAAAGTGTGAGCCCCACCAAACTCTCCTTAGCTTTAATAGCTGGACTGCTATTACAAATCTAGCTATTGATCTTAAGTAGAGCCCTGCACTTGGGGTCGACTCCCATTCACTTGAGTGAACCCTAATACTTTTTTTGTTTAAATCTGGCTGTACGCAGCTTAAAACAAGGCTACTTGCTACTACCATAGATTACACATCACAAAGCAAGAATGATGGACTGACAAATAAACAAATTGTACAAACATTTTGTACTAGGGTATAACTGCAGCATCTGAGGATCAATAGAGTGTTCAGGAAATGGCATGAAGTCTCCTATGGTGCAGACTGCAAGAACAAATTCATAAACAGCTAAAAAAAGAGAAGGAAGACAGGAGGTGAAGAGAGCAAAGGGAGCTCAGCCAGCCCTGCGTCAAACACCTACACAATTGGTAGCCTGTCACAAAGTTCTCAGCACTGGTATATAGGCTCTGAAGATTACCTAAGGCAATAGTGTCTGAAGCATCACAGAGCAGTATTGGAATTCAGAGGATAAGGTGGCTTGAATCCTATATTGAAATCTTGTAAAACTGTATAATAATCACTAAAATCTGTGGCAGGCATGATTGCAAAGCAGGGAAACAATGAACAAATCTAATTTTGTTCCCTTCACACAGTGCAGCTTTACATTCAACAGAACATGGCAATTTTAATTCTGGGACACTGTAGAGACAGGAAAACCAGTAAGAATTAAGGTCACATAAAATTAGAATTTTATCTGATGTATAGAAATACTACCTCAGCAGAACGATAAAACTTTCCTTGACAACCAAACTTTGTATGGAGTCACCTAGGGTACAAACCAACAAGCAATAAAGAAATGAAACAGTATAGAAGGTAATGAAAGCAATACGTGCTAAGCCAAGTTTATATCAAAAAACATTATAGGTAGAAACAGATAAATCAGTCAAAGGAAATTCAGACGAGATAGACAGAGCTACAAAGAAACCACCAAAACCTGGTTAGCCCTGGTTAGAACATATGTTTTAACTGGACTCGGTTAAGTTGTGTAAGGCCAGTGAAATATGTTTATTTATGCATGTTTTTCCACTAGGAGCATTTATATGTTGTTTATACAATATGTGTTTCCTGGATGAAGCAATATGTATAACACTTTAGGCTTTAGATGCTGAGTAGATGGCAGCGTTCAACTTGTGTTTTCCGTGAGATATTTAAAAACATATTATTATGTAGTTTTCTAGTGAAAATACCCATTTATTTCAATTTCAGTGGCATATATGACTACGTTAATATCCAGCCAACGAGTACTGTGATTAACCACCTTGTGGTGTAATATTGTTTTTAAATGGAGCATACCTGTATTACATTTAATATTTTGGCATAAGCACATTTTTAACAATGCATGCCCAGTAGGGTTGGCTGGGTACACCAGCAGAATATATTGTTTTTTACTTAGAGTTGACTTTTTATTGATAAACCAAACAACTTTTATTTGTTCAGAAGTTTCAGAGTCACTCTCAAACCAAGCAATGCGACAAATCAAAAGTGCTTACATTAGTGAAGCTGGACAACGTGAACATACAGTAATGTACTGCAAAGCAACCCCATCCTCACTATTTAGATCAATAATCACGAGGGTATGTGCAACTTCTTTCTCTGACAAGTACATATATACATATTAGAATTCAATTTCCTTGTATGGGCATTTAGAAATAGTCTCTTTGCAGGATTTAGCTTTACAATTAATCAAATAAAAATGGATGTCAGGAAAACCATACCTCGTTGCCCTGCAAGGCAAAAATGTACTCCTCTAATATTGATCGTTAAGTTATAAGTGTCTGCTTACAGGTGTTGTACAAATTATATAAGAATTTCATTTCATTTTATGTTCCCATGTGGGCCATGCATTTACGACGAGCTGCAAGTGCTTAGTGTTCTTAGTTATAGTAATGGTAAAAGAAATTTCAGTCCCAGTCTCCACCGTTTGTCTGTGTGGAAGGTTCTGAGGGTCCACAGGAGATCGTTGATGGAACGTTTTAACAGGTTTTTTTTAACAGTGCCCTCTTTCCTGTTTGTTCACACCACAAGAACCAATCAATTGCAGTCTCAGGGTGTTTTTCTTTAATGCCCTAATCTATGTCAAGGGTCTTTTCGCTGCCCATAGCTACCCTGAGTGAGTGAAATGTGCAGTGATTGGCTAAGAGGTGGTGACACGAGTGTATAGTGATTAGACAACAAGTTAAGTTCAACTGCAGTGGTAAATGACAGAAAAAAATCCACAGAAAAATAGACTGTGGAGGCTTCTCTGAGCCTTTTCTATATGAAAGAGGAGATACAATGCATCTAAGCTTAATTACACTGTAATATTTATACTTGTCTAAACTTGTAATTCCCTCTGTTCTCTGTAAAGTATTGTGCAATCAAAGCATGTTGTGAATTTTATTGAGGGCATACCTGTAAGCATGGAGAACTTAAAAGAGCTTAAGCAGCGTCAGGACTGGAAGGCAGAAAATAGGGAGAGCCTATACCGTAGTAGATTGCTAATAAATGTTTTAAATAAAATACTGATATTAATCCTGGTGTATTGGACTAAGTCCAGCATGGATGCTAGACTAGGTAGTATCATCAAAAGCAAATGCCTGTGCCAGGCATGCTGGTGCCTGCTATTTATGATCATAAGTTGTGTGGAGTGCATTTGCTTCAACCTTTACACCAACCCATTGCTTAGCAGGTGTATTTGAGTGCTTTTTTTTTGTATCCCAAGCCTCTCGCACATCTGTGCTTTCATTTATAAAACTGGATTCTGGAGTGAAAGGCACAAAACCAGTAAAATGGCGTTTGAACAAAAAATCCAGATGAACAAACCCTTGCGTACATACACCTGAATGCTGTTCCCTCCTTATAAATCAAAATCTTTAAAAAAAATGTGAGCAGGAGAATAGGCCTCATGTTCCATCTCCTTACCACCCAGATGTATCCATAAATGGACTGTGAAAATTACAAAAAAGAGAGAGGGGAGAGTAGTTGACACATTCGAAGAGTCACAACTTTTAGAAAGAACAAACATCAGCTTACATCATCTACTTATCAACTGTTAAATTGTTCTGAATTCCTTCTGAACCATTTGTCCTGTGTTTTGATATATCCTGCATTAATACTACTGTAAGGGAATGTCAGCATCAGCTTCCCATACTGCAGCTGACTGATATGCAGTGTTGTGGGGTTTTGGCAGACATATTTTGTTGCAAAACCTCCAAAATAAAACAGTAGATTATGTTCATATTTTGAGACAGTTATGAACAATTATGGAGTGACAGCTCAGAGCAAAACAGACCCTACAAGGGCACAGTAATTAATCCATGATGTAACTCATTTCTACAGTATGCGAATACACTGCACATCTTTATTCACTCCCAAACGGTTCCTGTAAATATCAAACTCATCCAAAGTTAATCACAGATAATATATTTGTAATATTCAGTCTTGATATTATTCAATATAATAACAATATACAAATAAAATATAAGGGGACTTGTTAATAGCATCATTTTGTCAAGGAATGCTAAGAAATCACAAAGAAAATTATTTAATAAAGAGCAGCTGAGAAAAAATTTAATGTTTGTATGCTCAAAACAGAAAGCTTGGCTGGACCCCATGCCATGATGTTAAGGATCTTGGGCTTGGGGCATCCTGTGGTGCCAATATTGCTAAACAGTTGGTTGCGGAAAGATAGCCCCCATATCGTAACTCAAAAGATGTTCAGCTTCTATCACAGTGCAAAAAAATCCATGAGAAATTCTGCAGTTCATAATGAAGTAATTGCAATCCTCAGGGGTATAAAGATATACTTCTGAACATAAATGTCACCAGGAGTACAGCATAATATGTGGCCAAAAAACAAAGAACAAAGAACTTTCACAGACTTTAAATGCTAGGCAAACTGAGGAAGAAGCATTCCCAACAAGATGAATTTGCAGTGGACACACTATCACTGAGCAATATGATATATAAGTAAAGGAGCAAACTGACAAAAACAAATTTAGCAAATCTCCTCTTCATAAGCTCAGTGGGAACACAATGCATGCAGGCAGATCCACTACCTTATATGAAGACTTGGCTAGGCAAAGCAAGAAAAGCAACTTCCACAAGAAGTGCCATGGCTCGCCATCACTCGGGAGAGGATCGCTATTTAAGGTCTTCGGAATTTGCTTTGATGGCAAAAAATTCAGCATTTTGTAAATTGTAAGATATTATACTCCTAATAATCTGTTTTTATCAGTCCAGTTGGTAACAGCATTTAAAAAACAGCAATAATCTACAAAAAGCTGACCTAACATTTTTTTCTTGATCAGCAATGATATCAAGGATCTTTCCAGATCGTTCTGTTTTGGCCAAGGGGATGCAGATGCACGAAAAAGTTTGCCACTAACCGTGTGTGAATTTTATGCTACACCAAGCTTCTTGCTTCTGGTAGTGGTGTGACAGGACATCTTCATCCAGATTTTGCCAAGTTGATTCTGGCCAAGACTTGCTCCAACCCCTAATTTGCTGCAAAGATTAGGCCCACTTCAGGCACCATTTGTTGTAAGAAGGTATATTGTTAATATCAAACCCCACTTTAACTGGCTAGACTAGGCTGATGTGCTAGACACTTCTCATTGTTACTGTTTGTTTGCTTTAAACAAAGATATGTACTATTTTCTACATTCATATTACGCAAGAGATGTGCAGAGAATTTGCTTTGCTTTTTGATGGCAGAGAAAATCATAGCCCACCTCAAAGGGCTCCACGCTGCTTCCTTTTTATCTTTCAAGAGCTGCAGATTGCTGCTTAGCAATGCTCCGTTACCCAGACAAACACATCAGCTGATGCATATTGACAATGCTAAAACCGTTTTGCACTCACATTATTTGGAGCAAATGCCTCCTGGTTGACCTCTTAATAGGGTTAGGCTTAATAGTCTTGCAAGCTTGAAATTAAAAATAGTCAAAAGACAGAAGTGAGAAGACTCTCCTGCCTCCTTTTTCATAGACAAGCATGTGTATCTGATTTATATATTCTATATGGATGCCCTAATTCCCATTTGTTACAAAACTCTGTCAAATGCACTTAAATGCTAATCCATCATCAAACTCTTAATTAACCAGTATGTTGAGAACCCAGATCAGAGTGGTGGTCTGTATTTTTAGAATGACTTATCCTACTTTAATCGTTATAATGGGAAATCCACCAAGACTCACTTACACAGTATCACTGGTAATTGATCAATTATGAGGTTTTTTTTAATCTAAATCTCTCCATTTGAGTATTTGAAGGAAAAACACATCTATTTCTGCCTTTACTTATTCACTTGTAATACGAAAAATATTGAATCTCTTTCCAAATTAATGGTTCAGGTAAGAGATGTGTATAACAAAATATAGAACAGAAGAGCCAACTGTAGATCGGAAAATATAATTCAGACTTGTTCTGTGAACAGTTTGTAGAAGCACTGAACTTTACATGTTCAAATGTACTTATTCAAAACATAGAGCAAAGGCATAGTCAATAAACATGCAATGGGAGAGGGATGGTACAAGCAGAATATCAGCGGCGGAGATGTTAACAGTAAACAATGTAAAATCATCAAAATCCAGGTAATCAAAGAATACAGATACAGAACGCTGGGTACAAGGCACATGACTTTAGATGAATACTTCACACAGGGAGTTAGGATTGCGACCGATTTATAGGCACCATGGTTGTTCACAGGTGTTCATGCTCATTATTATGGTGACCTAGTGTGCTTGGAGTTGTAGTCTCTGGAGTACATGTCTGTAGTCTGTGATGTATAATGGTTCAGTCTGTGAGCTCCTGACAAGTATATGAACCCTGCTATGTTACAAATCTTCTTTGCAAGCAATAACATTTACTGTAGCTGCTTTTCAGACGTGCATGACAGTATTTCTTCCTTTTGTAGACAGTTTGGAATGTTTGCTCACTTACAGACACCAAATGCATTTGTGTACAGTACTTTTTTCTAAGGTTTCTTTGAGAAACCTTATTATTATTTGCTTGTGATTTAACCTTTTATAACTGAACGTAAATCATACGTTTTACAGTATGATTAATCAGTTCTCTATTTGCTGATGTTGACTGTTGATGTTGGCAACACAGATGTTCGTATAAATCTGCAATGTTCCCATCACATAAGAATGAATAATTAAACATAAGTTTATACTACAAATGTATGTGTGCACTGCTAGAACTGTACACAAATTACTAGAGAGTTGCGTTTTATTTCTATTTGGAAATGATTTTTGTTGTGGTAGAAAGCTGATGCACCACAGAGGGAGAAACAATTGCAGAACTACAGAAGAATGTAAGAAGAATTACATTTTTGAAAGAAAATACACCAGAGGCGCAAGAGAAGAAACCCTACCTAGTATTAGTATAGTGTTCTAATACTAGTACTAGTAATCAGTATCAGTAATTGACCATAGTATTAGTATAGTGCTTGGTGAGCATATTTATCCTAGTAGGAGAAATAATTATACAAAATCTATTATTTAGTAATTCAACTCCATAAACTTTTGGTTTTCTGATCAGCTTTAAATTGCTGGTCCAAACTGTTTCCAGCCGAATAATCCATCTCTCTCCTGATTTGTTGACAATGGGATGTCCATGATTTGCTGAGTGTTCAGTTGGTAGGAAGAACCAAATGAATATATTGGTTTTGTCAAATATTACTTGGGAAGTCTAAAAAGCCAACACGTATAGGGAATATTCATGTCATCTAAGCATATTCACGTGACCTTTAATATCCAATCTTGTAAATGCAGCATTTCTCTAGGATTTTTTAAAGATCCTTTACTTAGAAATAGGCTTTGAAGCAAAGTTAAAGCAGATATTCTTATTTTAAAGCATTGCATGGTGAAGAAGTTTAAATCATCAGATATCAGTAGGCGATAAACCTACAGTGCACAGGCAGAAAATCAAATTCAAAGCAACATATTTACATACAGCATGAGTCATCAGAGATATCAGTGACATTAGTCTGTTTAAATTTACTCTTGGAACAATATAAGTGCTCAAACATGAAAATAGGCTGATGTTGAAAGAATAAACTGAATGCAGAAAGGATACGCATCCATAATTACTATGTTATATATTGTTATCTGATTTTTTTATTACTAGGCAGGCACGCCAAACATGACCCAAGACTCCAGCCCCAGTAATCCGAGCCATGCATCCCAGTCTAAATCTAACCAAATGTCTGTATAAATAGGAATGTTTTTAGCCTAAACTTAAAAATTTGGATAGTACTTGAATATCTGAGTTCATGGGTAGAGAATGAGTTCATTCCATAGTTTTTGGAATGTATAAAACCATGTATGAGAGAGCATTTTTCCCTGCTGTGGCATTTTGGTGAATCAGCTTTCCCCCTGCTGTGACTTGCACCTTGTGAATGAAATAGTCTAGCTGGATTGTAAGACTCCAAGGGTTCACTCAGATAATGTGGGGCCAGACCATGTAGAGCTTTATATGTTACAAGCAGTATTTTGTAATCAATGTGTAATTTAAGTGATAACCAGTGTATAAACGATTAGGATTGATACAAACACATTTTCTAGTGGTAGTTAGTACTCGATCTGCTGCATTTTGCACTAGTTGACGTTTAATTAAAGATTTACTACAGCATCCAGCAAGTAAAGCAATAATCCACACTCAAGGTTATATTATGGTTATATACTGGTTATGCATGAACCAGTTTCTCAGCATCTTGAAAAGAAGTTTAGCAATAATACTTAACTGAAAGAAAGCAATCCGTATAATGTATATTTATTACAGTTGGGCATGGACGAGAAAGAAGAAAATGGAAAGGACAAGTGTAGCAAATTAAAACCATTTCTTATAATTATATTTAGTAATATTATAATATATATATATATATAATATAATATATTATAATTATATTTAGTAATGGAACACAATAGAAAATGCAAATAAAAATACTTTCATTTGTTAATAAATTACCATTGTAGCATTTCAAAAGTTATAATACTATAATGTGTCCATTTCAATATACAAAACCTAATCAGTGATGCTACGCATCCCTAAAATCCCTGTTGGTTGGAACTGGCACATGAATGTATGAGGGATTTCCAAGATCACTGCAAGACAAATAGAATGATATCAGAATGAATGAAGCTGAGTTATTTAATCACACATTGCTATGTTGCATGTCTGCTCTGCGTTGTCCTTTTTCAACAGTGAGGTAGGTAATAGTATTTATACTGGCCTTTCAGAAGCCTGCAGGAAACAGCTATAACAGGTTTCCCCAAGGGGATGGCTCAACACTATATGCTGCTAATGTATGGTCAATTTTATGACATTCATAGAGCTATGCTTTCCACATGAACACATGTTCATTTGATTTTATTCTTCAGAACTGTGCGCCTACAGAATACTCTGGAACAGGCAGAAATAGACGGCACTCACCAGAGGCTGTTGCTTGCTGTATACGTGGGTTCTTTGTTTGTGATTTCACTTCATGGAAATTTGTCATCCGAGTATATATGACCCAAGGTCATAAAATGGGGAAAGTGTGAAATACTTATTTTTTATGAACTATAACCTACTTTATCTAAATTTGAACTGATGTATTATGACAACTGAGTAATTTAGGCCACATAGGCAACAGAAGACGAACTTGTGAGGCAATACTTGTACTATTTGTCATGTGGCTGGGTCTCAAGCTCCAAGTAAGCACTTGGCAGGGGCTGGAGAGAGCACTGGAGGCAAATTCAACTTTTACACAGGCATGTGCCATTGAACATCCATTTGATCAATGGAAAGAGCCATTCACTTTAAAATGACTTTTTTCTCTTTACCAGCAATGTGCTCATTTGTTAGTAAGCTCACATCTGGACCAGAGACACACACACACACACACACACACACACACACACACACACACACACACACATATCCAGAATTAACACTCGGTATCTCTAGAAATTGGTTTCTCATTAGAATTTGGTATATAATTAACTGAATATTTCATCATTCTTAAGATTTAACCAATTATTTCACTTTCTTACTTCTATGGGTTTGGCTTTACGCATCATTCTACTTTCTATACTTCTTCCAGTTTTACTTAATTTTAATTGCTGTAAATTTATTATCACCTGTTATCATTTTCCCTTTTGTGTGCTCCCCTTCTTTGTTCCTCTTTGTTAATCATGCTGCCCTTCTTCTCCTGCTGCTCACCACAGTAGGTGAGGCTCTGCATGGTCACAATAACACACCATATTTAACCATTCAACTAAATCTGATACACAAAACAAGCACTGTCAAAACAATTGAGGAATGTTTGTACTGTCAAGCATAAATAGACATCTTCAACAAGTTAGGTTGGAGCCCATACATTTAATCATGTTTAATTATTATTTACAAGGTAGTGAAGTCAAAATTAATACCCAGAAAAAAGTGTGATGGAAAATTGAGTTATTCTGTTTATAAGAGATTTAATAATACTCTTTAGTTGCTTCATTGCTATGCAAATATTTATTATTAATGGGCTGCATACCATACACACTGGCCAAAAATCCAAAAACTCATTGCCAAGGGGATGAGAATAATTTCACAAGCATCCAAATTAAATTATGAGTGTGGGGAGTGGATAAGGGCAGTCTGCCTGAAATGTTTTCAAGCCCTGCCCGATAAAGGCAAGCACATGTATGGGTTTCAAACACATTTGAAGAAGTGTATGGACAACATAAAAAAAAACATATATGGAAAGACCTTCCGAAACTCCATACATCAATGCTTAGGTTTTCCATAGAATGTGTGAAAGGCACTGCTGCTTTATATTATTTTACTTTAGGTCGTAAGCTGGCTCAGGTAATTAGCTTATCCTC
>JAUZST010029812.1:0-29507 GCA_034779995.1 Parotocinclus haroldoi | reverse complement strand
TATATATTTGCTGTTTTATGATGCAGGCCATGATCCCATCATTTCTAATAAACAAGTTGCCCAGGGCCTGAAGAAGAATAAACAACTTCACACCACCACAAATCCACCAACATACATTGATGGGAGCAATGTACTTTTCTTTATGGCTATCTTTGTGTTTCTGCCAAACTAATCTCTGCTGTTGCCATGATACTTCATTTAGGAATTTTCTGACATGGGTCATGTTGCTCTGAAAGTTCCAGTAATGTCTTTGTCTAACAAATAGTAGGAAATGAGGTTGCTCCTGGATAGCGGAAGCTTTCTGACCTAACTAATGTCTGCAGTTCCCCAGCTATAATCCTCGAAGGTTCTATGACCACTCGATTCTCTGCATAGATGGTAGGTGTACCTGCTGAATGAGTATTGTGTGTGTGTAATTGGGTGTCTATGATAAACATTCACACGCATCTATGCTGCTGTCATGCTAGCAGTGACATCTCACAGCTTTTAGAAGTGGTAGTGATTGTTGAATAAGGTCGACTGCCGCGGCCAGAGCGGAGTATGTTGAATGCGATGTGTTATCCAACAAGCTATGATTCTGGATTCAGGAATGTGGTGTTGTATGTTGAAACAGTGACTCATCCTACAATGATAGTGATCAAAAAGCTATTATTTCAGAATAGGGTTTGTTCTGACTGAGCCAGGCATGCACAATTGTGCTGTAGGGCACAGACTTTTCTTGGAATGAAATCTCTTTCATTTTAGATGTGCAGAATACATATCAATTAAATTCACGTGACTTGTAAAAGATACCCATAAGGGATCAATACAGGATTGTACACTGAGCACTACATTCTCTGTTCTAGTGTTGAGCAGCATTAGACATTGGTATTTTCATCATGCAGTCAGCTACATATTGTATGTATTGATGAGTCTATAGCATAGGTATTTACGTACAGCATTGTACTTACAGAGTAACCTGCATATGGTGGCTCTGTCCTTCGGTTCCTTCAATAACAATGGATACAGGTGCTTTGACATGTTCTATCAGGTTCGTCAACTGCACCTTGATCTGATAATGATAGACTGCCGAGGCATTGGAAAACAAACGACACAGTTGTCACAAAACACAGTCATTCCTTATTCAACAACTACATCTTCCAAATACTACTGACTGACACCAACTGTATATACCTTTCTATCTTTAAGGTAACAAGATTAGTTGAAAAATAAACACTTTTAGACTGCTTTGCTTAAACAGCTGCTTTATTCAGCCATCTTAATAATCACAGATAATCCTTTAAATATTCCTTCCAGTTAATCACGTAATACATTACACAGCCAATTGTATGAACACATCCCTTGTAGTTGTGATGATATTTGTTATTTTTAGCCACACTCTCTGCAAACAGGTTCATAATATGATGTATGCAGGCATGGATTCTTCATAGACAAACAGTGGCAGTTGAATGAGTTGTAGGGAATGCTTCAGTGACTTTCCCAACAAGTCAGTTCATCAACTTTCTGCCCGAAGTGCATAAACAGAACGTTTGCCAACTAACGGATATGACAAATATCTTGGCTGGCATGCACAGGCATGGCTTACTATCCAAAATCATCAGCTGACCTCACAGCCATATTCCAAAGAGGAAGCACTTTACAAAAGAGAAAAGGCTGTTGTACCAGCAACAAAATTGAGTATACCGCTCACATTTTTTATAACTATTGTAACTGTATCTTTTCGTGAGACAACACTGAATATATGACACTTTGATACAATGTAAAGTAGGCTACAGCTTGTATAACAGTGCAAATTTGCTGTGCCCTCAAAATAACAACACACAGCTATTAATGTCTAAACCCCTAAACCTGCCTAAAGTGAAAATGGCTAAAGTGTGCACAATTAGCAGTCGTCCTTCCTCTGTATCATGTGGCTAGTTTGTGTTACGAGCTCTCAGGTGTGAATGTTGAGCAGATGTTTTAAATTTGGTGTTATTGCTCTCATGCTCATACTGAAAGTGGAACTGGTCACTGGAAGTTGACGGCGAAGAAGCCTCTGATAATCTAAAAATAATTGTTGCACTACATAAAGATGACTTAGGCTATAAGAAGATTACCAACACCCTGAAAGAGAGCTGCACAGTGGCCAAGACTATACAGCGATTTAACAGGACAGGTTTCACTCCGAACCCTTGCCATGGTCAACCAAATCAGTGGAGTGCACATGCTGAGCATCATATCCAGAGGTTGGCTTTAGAAAATAGAAATAAGAGTGCTGCTAGCATTACTGCAGAGGTTAAAGGGGTCAGCTTGTCATTCTCAGACGATACCCCCACACACTGTATTAATTCTGTTCTGCATGGCTATCATCCCAGAAAGAAGCTGGAAGCTAAAGATGATAAACAACAAAACCCACAAGCAGTTTGCTGAAGACAAGCAGAGTAAGGAGGTGGATTACTGGAACCATGTCCTGTGATAAGCTTATTTAGTTCAGATGTCAAGCGTGTGCGGCAGCAACCAGGTTTGGAGTACAAAGACAAGAGTGTCTTGCCTGCAGTCACGCACTGCAGTGAGAACGTCATGATTTGGGACTGCATGAGTGCTGCTGGCTGTGGGAAGCTGCAGTTCATTGAGGGAACCATGAATGCCAACATTTACTGTGACATACTGAAGGAGATCATGATCCCCTGTAGAAACAGGGCAGTATTTCAATATAACCCCAAACACTCCTCCAAGACGACTACTGCCTTGCTAAAGATACTGAGGGTAAAGGTCAAGCATGTCTTCATGTCTAACTAAACCCTATTGAGCATCTGTGGATGAGCGCAAGGTCTCTAACATCCACCAGCTCCATGGTGTTGTCATGCAGGAGTGGAAGAGGATTCCAGTGGCAACCTGTGAAGCTCCAGTGAACTCCATGTCCAAGAGAGTTAAGGTTGTGCTAGAAAATAATGGTGGCTACACAAAATATTGACACTTGTGGCACAATTTGGCTATTTTCACTTGGGGATGTACTCACTTTTGTTGCCAGTGGTTTAGACATTAATTGCTGTGTTGAGTTATTTTGAGGGCACATGAAATCTACACTGTTATACAAGTTGTAGACTGATTACATTACATTGTATCAAAATGTTGTCCCACAAAAAATATAATACAATAGTTACATAAATGTAACTATACTCACTTTTGTGAGATACTGTAGTGTTATTCTCATTAACTACTCATTCTCTGCTCACCCACACAGCAGCTACCAGCCAGGGAGGGGTCAGTTTTAACAGGTGCGTTCTTTGACACATTTGAAGGCAGACAATTCTTCTTTCCAATCTTTTGCCGCTATCGCATATGTGATGAAACAGAAGTTTCAGTGATAACAATATTACAGCTAGTTTATATTGGAGGAAAAGTGTATAATAGTACCCTGTCAGGTTGTCTCTAGCCTGGATACAAGATGATATACAGTTGGGCATGGTCTCGCATAATACCCCGTCGCACATTTTTCCCACAGAGGTTGCCACTGAAGCTGGCATCCCACCTGGTCCCATAATTTCTCAACTGCCGTTAAATCTGGTAACAGGGCAGGCCAAGGAAGTGTTGAAATCTGGTAGAGAAATTCTTTGAAAATTCTTGCTGTGTGGGTGAGCATTATCCAGTTTGAAGCCCTGCCATGAGAGGCAAGTCATGTGGCCACAGGATGTCCTGCACACATCACTAAACTGTTAGTTTCCCTCGTATCACTAATATGATCAGATCATATTACAAGATCATCAAATCAACAACAATTGCAACAGTGTGTCATTCCAGAACAAAGGCAAGATTGAGGCATTTACTTCGAGGCTTCCATACTCTAACCCCACCATTTCACTAAAAACGATATAGTTGTAGTCCATAGAACTGAAAACTGTTAGCACACTAACCTTTATATGGACTTTGAGAGCCAGTCTTGAGATAGAGGCCTTTGGTTTTGCCTCCAGTATAAACCCTCTGCACATCGTAGCCTAGAGTGTTACAACGATTCTGTTTGCAGTCCATACACATGCCTCGGTCAAATGCACTGTCATCTCGACAGCGATAAGCGGTCATCTGTTGATCCCGGTTCAAAATGGAGTCAATGAAGAGATGGACAGCTCGCTGGTGGGTACATTTAATAGTCTTTGGTAAACCTGTTGATGGGACATTGCAGTATGTCACACTGTTACACTTTGTGAAATAAAATGTGGGGAATGGCGGTTTATAGCTATGGCTATGACTACACATTCTATTAATGCATGTATGATGTCCTTCATGGCACCCTACCTTCCAGTCCGTATTGATAAAGGTTATTATATATGTCTGTCACGTGGCATCCAGGCTGAAAGGAGCCTCCATTTGGGTAAAAATCAACATGTCCCACAGTCTGTCGTATTCCTACTGTCAAGCCGAAACTAGACTTAGAAAAGGTGTGGATGACATCCACAAACTTAGCATCAGTAGGAGACAGTCTGTCAGACTCAGGAACTCCTTCGAATTGGGGGCCTGCAGGATCCAGACCTGCCAAACAAGATTCATTTATTAGTATTTTTTTCTCAACAGTGTTAGAATTTACACAGTTGGTGTTTGAGGTTACCTGCATGTATGGATAAATGTATCCCCTTGAGAAAAGATAACATAATGAAGATGGATTTGACTTAATTCATTTTAAGTATTGACATTAATAATATTTAAAAATAAAATATCTTATAATGAAATATCCCCTAATTCTTGTGAGCAGTGTATTTGGCAACACAGGACATTGTGTTCTGGGTGATTTTCACACCAGATCTCTCTGTCAAGTATGTCAATGCAGGATTATGACAAAACTTGATCAGCTTCTCTTCATCGAGTGTTGAATTCTAGTAAGGTGGACCCAGAGCCTATACTGGAAACCCTGAGCATGGAATAGACAATATGTTTTAGATTTTCTTTGTGTAAATCCAATTAACTTAAAGTATTGTAATTTAAGGTGCAGGTGAATGTGCAGAAGTGCAATACATTTAAAACAAATACAACTAGAGAGCTTCAATTATTTTTCAAGAACATTAATGCAGTGAGATGCGTGATCTTAGTGACTATAACATTGGTCCAAAGAATGGTCAGAAAAACAAAGAAAATCAAGTTATGACACACTGATAATGACAGGTGCTCAGATTTGATTGAGCTGACAGAACATCTATAGTAACCCACCTTTTTACAACATTGGTGATCAGAAATATGTTTTTGAGATTATAACATGTCAAACATTGAGGCAACTTTATAGCAGAACACTACATTGGATCTTACTTCCGCGAAGTAGTGACGCTATACTTATTTAAGTATTTATAAACTATTTTAGCCATAGAACTTGCAGAACGTTTGGGTGGCATCGTAGGGCTTGAATTAATTCAGTCTATAATAATACTTTCAAAAACAGCAAACGCAACACCACAGACAAAAACTTGTCATATCCGCAAGTAGTGACTCAGTCGGGCGATACTCTAGTCTTACTTCTTATTTTTGTTACGTATTCATCCACTGAGTAAATATGCTATTGCAGTGTTTTTAACTGTTGAATAATTAACCAACACGCTGAAGTAATCGAGCGTTCTCTTTACTTAACACGCCATACATCACTCTCGTATCACGCATGCTCCGTCTGTACCGAGCTTACAGCACGTCATATTCTACATCAAGTAGTGATCGAGTAGATGTAATATTTTATGATTCATAACATTACTTTATTGTTAGAATTTATATTTTAATATGTTTTTTTATGTAAAAGTTCTACAAAAACCCACGAAATAGCGAAAATCCGTGATATATTTTTTCCATTAATATTGTTTGAAAAGCCGCGATGCACAGAGTACGCGAAAGGTGAAGTGGCGAGGGAACACTGTACCTCTAAAAGCATTCAATACCACAGTTCTGTGTATTGTAGATGACCATGTGCATGTCCAGTTTTTACTCATGTATTGCATGATAATGAGTTTCAGACTTCCTTCTCATGATCCTGAGTTCAGTGTACTTCAGTGGCCTCCTCAGGCACCAGATCTGAAGCGAATGCATTTTCTCACGTGAGAAGAGCATGGGAATGTGGGAAGTACAACTTTAATAAGACCAATATAGTCAGCCACTGAAGACTACAAAGGAAAGAAGCACATCTGGAAGTTAAACCTTTTTTCCTTGGGTTTGGTAAGCAAACCACGTTCTGCTGATTCTTTCTTGAAATGCTGCGCGGCTGCACCATAACTTTCATTCATCCAACATGTTGTGTTTGGAAATCAGTAATGTTGCAGAACGCTCCGAAATATTTCTACTGTGAAAATAAGTGTGAGGTATTTTTGAGACCAATATTGTTTTTTGCATATATTTAGTTTGCTCCGCGTCTCTGAGTTTGAAACAGTTTTATAGCTCTCGTTCAATATTATTTTGTTTTTCTATTTAAGTTTCTGGAACAAAAATCTCTAAAGCCTGCTCACAGCTTTCAGACTCCAATTTGCCATCGACCTATTGTCCTCTTTTCAGTAATTTTTTACACAGGAGGAACCGTCATACCATCCAGCCCACGGTGCCTCAAATGGTGCTTCAAATGAGGGCGTGTTTCATTTACCTGAGCTACGCAGATTAAATCCCACACACACACAAATACACCCATTTCCCTTAACATGAATGTCCAATCAGGCAATCAAATGGCAGCAACCAATGTGTTTAGGCATGTATAGATGTAGGACAAGGTACTCAAATGACCTCCACAGTCACCAGATCTCAATTCCACAGAGCACTTTTTGGGATGTAGAATGGGAGATTCAAATCATGGATGTGCACCCGACAAACCTGCACCTTGTTGAATCCCTGGCAGTTTTGAAGGCAAAATGGGGTACAGCTTGGTACTAAGCAACATGTACTTCATGAAGTGGCTGTGAGGGTATATATATATATATATATATATATACTTCTCACAAAAATTAGGGGATGTTTCAAAAGGAATTATCTCATAACAAAATATCCCCTCATTTTTCTGAGCAGTGTATTTGCATAACTATAGGAGAATTATTGAGTTATTCAACCTCCCCTGGCTCTCGCTGTTAGCCCACCTGTTATCCGTCCCAACCTTCTGGAGCCATTAAAATGGCTTCCTGCAAAGCCAGCTACGTGTGCTCCTAAACTGTATCCGATCAGATGCACCTTATCCATTGAGAGCTGGGTGGTTTCCTGTAAAGCAGGAACAAACATGTTCTAGGGAAAACTGTATTCATACTGTATCCTTCAGACAACAAAGTTAAACTATAAAGATTTGCATGCTGGTAAATAACACAGCTAATAAAGTAATACCTCTATGTACCCATATTAGCATCAATCTATCCATGTTAGGTTTTATAACTTGTTTTGTTTTACCTCCAGCCACTTTAGCAGTGTTGCCATATCCCATCCCACTTGTCTGCTGTTCTTAGCTGCAGTAGGATAGGCCTTGAATGCCAGCGCTCTCCAATCAGTAATAAATATGTTTACATGCTCCAGCCTGGTCTTCAGTGCTGATGCCATCTTAAAGACCCACTCCTCCATTTTCCCATTCAGCTGCACAGAGGGAGTGGAGGACACAATGGGTCACGGGAGCAAAGCAAAGCAAAGAGATATTGTTCCTTTTATGTGTCTTTCTAAATATGTAAGATGCCACCTCTTCTGTAATTACAGTACATCTTGCAGAAGTAATCAAATTCTTTTATGGCTTCTGTAATATTTATTAAAAGAAAAATCAGGGACAATGCTGGTAAATCAGTAAAGGTACTATATTATTGAATAGAAGGCTCAAATCCTAGTACTGCTGCTATTTGTAATAGCTGTGCTCCTAGCTGATATTGTTAAACCTATGTATGTCCCTTAACCCACAGTTGCTTGGCTTAGACCTTGTGAGAATGTATCATTATCAGTCGCTCTGGATATGGCAGTCTGCTAAATTATGTCAAATCTTTAATGTATTTCAATTCAATTTCTATGGTGTACGGAACATAATTGTGAATGTCATAGGCAGGACTTTTGACACACAAAGCAACAATGGTAAAAAAATCAATTTACTAACAACTCAATATAACATAAGCCTAAGGGCAAATCAACATAGGCAGTCAATAAAGGTTTGCTGAAATGAATCATAGAGTCATAGGTTTGTACTTTAAGCTCGAAATCTAAAGTTTGTTCCTTCACATGTGATTTTTTTGGACAATAGAAAGCTGTTATACACATAAAATATATCTGTTACTAGTAGCTAGGTATCCATTGTATAGGAAGAGCATTTCATACTAAGAGGTTGTCATGTTTTCAACGTCTCTCATGTTTCCATTTATATTACATAATTTATATATTAAAACCCTTCAGGCTATAATGTAACTTAAACTTTTTTCATAATACAGGAAATCAAGTCTAAGAACTGCCATGTTAACTGTATACAGTGTGTGCAACAGTTGAGAAAGTTTACAAATGGTTAGGCTGAAACCCATTTGAAGTAAGAGGACTGTACAACCTTCCAATAAACCTAATAATATTAAAGTAAACAGTAAAAGTTTAAGAAGTCCTCACTGTCCATCCATGAATGATGATGACCAGAGGGCTGCTTGTGTTATAGTTGCATGTGTAGAGAGTGTCCAGTCTAAATGGTACGACAGCACAGGTATCTTCAAACACATTGCCTTGTAGATACATGTGAAAAGTCGATTTAACTTCTGACAGCACTTCATTAGCCTGCTGAATATCCCCAGAAAGATCTGCAAAGTAGAGGTAGATGGAATATTTACAGACCTTTAATAAGACAACATAATATATATAATTGACTATGTGCTATATGGTTTAGCTTTTTTCCACAGAAAATGCACATGTAGGAACCTGTAATTACAGTAGACCATGCAGTGTTCCTGAAGACCTTTTTGCTTTCGTTTTGTAGAGAAGAACATCTGTTGAGGAAAACCATGTATGTTACCTACCTGTCACATTTCCCTTGGCATGTCCTGCCTCAGTGACAGTAAAGATTAGAAGAAAAGAATAAACTACTCCTGGTAGAACTTCCATCATTGCTTAAATGTCACAGTCATTCCCAGGAATGGTCACGTTCTCCTCAAACCTGTTTTGACGAGTGGAGTGATTCACATAGAGAAGGGCACTGCCAAGAAAGAAAGGCAGAGAAAAGGAGGTGCAGAGGAGTGGTTTCTGAAAGAGCAATGTTGAAGAAAAGGGAAATTCCATGTTCTGATTGGATAGCTGCATGAAGTGGGGGAGGAAAACCACAAAGATGGTTTAAGAAAAGACAAGTGAGACATTTGAAGCAAAGGTTGATGCTGACAGCTGCACTACAGAACTTTTCAGCAGAAGGACCCATGTGTAGAATAAAAAACCTACCACTATGTCATTTATAAGATGTTGTAGCTGTGGACAGGAAGTGTTCTATTTTTGCATTGCCTCAATGGAAACGGTTTAAACATTATAATTTTTTTTTAATACTAAGTTTAATTTGGGCATGAACATGAAAGTAGTACTTTCTGGAACACATTACGTGTATTTTGTATAGCCTACAAGTCTGAAAGAGCTAATGTGTTATTTTTAAAGAAATGTAAACACAGAGAGGGGTAAAGAATAACATTTATTTTACAGTAAGACAGATCCCACTCCCACAGCCTGGTGTGCGTTTTTGATATAGTACTCTTTTTTTCCCCAGCTAGTTACCAGCAGGATTTGTTGGACAGCTCCATGTTACTAATCTCATTTCATTTAATTCTGACTGGGTCCCTTTGGGCTCCAACATCCCCATTACTGTGCACCTGATAAAACCCAACATCAGTCCATACACAAGACATGCACCTACATCAGAGTGCCCCCGTGGTAGGGCAAAAATAGTACTCCCCGTGACTGCTGTTCCCTAATACCTTTGTTGTTAAGATAATCAGTAATGTCCTGTATGTTAGATATTATAAGGTATGGGCAGCTTTAAATGGTTCTTTGTACTCACTTCTTATTCCTTTACTCTGTTATGTTAAACAGTGGAGCTTTAGTCAGCACTAATGTAAACATATGCAGTTCTGAGAAATTCACCCCTGAAAAAGCCACTATAGCTTTACGGAATAGAGAAAACACAATCAGTTCATTTTCAGTTAAGAGTTTTTCCAGGTAACCAGAACTGAAACCAAAACTACAAAACAAATTCCAAAATTATGCAATATAGTATACCACAATACAGTACACCCTAGATTTGACTCACTTTCTTTATTATTATTAATCATTGGCTTTTGCAGTTAACAATCGATATCAAAACCACATATAACCTATAAAAACTACAATAAAACCACAAAAAAATATCCATCCATCTTATCTTCCACTTAATCCACATGGGGCCGTGGGCTGGCTGGTGCCCACCCGGCAACTCTGGCGCAAGGGTAGGAACAACCCTAGACACCAATCCATCATAGGGCACACACACAGTCACACACTAAGGGCCACTTTAGAGACAACTGACCTAACATGTATGTCTTTGGACTGTGGGAGGAAACCGGAGTAAACCCATGCACAGGGAGGACATTCAGACTCCACACAGAAAGGACCCAGTTCACTCCTGGTAAAAAAAATATAAAAGAAAAAACAATCAGTAAATAGAAATAAATCAATTTCCACTTCTAGAGTATACATACTTATTGTGAAGTACCCGAAGAACTTTCACAAATCTTTTTACTTCTCCACTTCTGTCCCTAGCGTTTTCTTCCCACTCCCACTTCAGGCCATGAGCCTTATCTTTTTGGAAAGTACCAGCCTCTTTCTGGAAAGAGGTCAAAATACGCCCTTAAACACCCCCCGGCCCATTGGCACTGGTGAACATGACGTTAATTCATTTTCAGTATTTTGGAAACTTCTCAAGGCTAAATCTATGACTAAACCGTTGTGGTTATGCTGACTTCATCACATCTCTGCTTAGATAATTACAGATGCTCACTACATCTCTACTTAAAGGTATTAAAGAATAATAAAAGAGGTATAATCAATTGCCATAATCCATCATATTTAACGCCCATTCACATAGGCCCCTCTTTTTCTTTTTTAATTAATTCACATAGAGTTCTAGAACTGCTATATCGTTTATATTCTATATTTGTCTATATACAAACCACATACAACCAGCACTTACAAGACTTTAGTGCAAATTTTTCTGTGTCAGACTTGTTAAGTTTCTATACACTCGATGCCAGCGCTGCACCACAACCATTCTGCTCACAGGCTAGATTGCATCTAAAGAACACATTGTGGTCATCATGGGTAAACATCTGTGGAATATTGGATAAGAGACTGAGGTCATGGTGAATGCATGCATCCTCACTGACACTGACAATCATATTTTAGATTTGTTTACTCCTTAGCTCCTTTTCCAGCCCCATGTCCTTGTCCTTAGCTTCTTGCCCATTCCTTATCTTCTAGTAAAGACCTTAGCTCCTAGTCTAGCTCAAAGCTCCTTGTTCGGTTCAGCCCTTACTTCCTTGCTGAACCATTAGCTCTTTGTCTAGCTGTTATCTACCTGCTAATTCATTTTACCTAACTATACTCAACATACAAAAATATTCACCTGTGATTGAAATGTACATAATAGCTTATAATACCTCTAGAAATTCTTCCAAGACTTCCATGTAGACTGGGATTTTTGGCACTCAAATGAGACATTCACTGCACTGTACCACCTCTTCTCAATTTATGAATCTCGCCATAAAGTATTTATAGATACGTCATTCTCATGCAACGCCATCTGCAGGAGCCTAAAGTCACTACCACCTTAACCAAGCAAGGTGACATTTTTTTGTCTCATCAACATGCAGTAATAAACAGCCATTAAACAGTGTTTATTTGTGAAAAGACACAAATTAAACAATTTAGGATAGGAAGAGCAGCACTTCCTGGAATATATATCACATCTACCAATAAGCACCATATTTAACAAAGCATAAAACCGATCATCACGCTGGTCAGACTCAGAGGAGTATCTAAAGATAGTGCTATGTAACGTGTTAAAACAATGTGTGATCCTGTGAAAATATTTTGCTGATTTGAGACAATTTGACTGTTTGGTAATCTCAACACAGCATTAAAATCCTTATATGACAGGATTAATGATGCAGTTGTTAAGATGACACATTATATTTATACATATTTTTGTGCACATTTTTTAAATATCTTTATCTATGCAACTTTTTTTGTAATTATGTAACTTTTAATAAGTAGGTCTAATAAGGTCATCAATACAAAAATGATATAAGTGAGCACTAATATTTCTACAAAAACGCATTTTTTGTATGATTTGAATGTTGAAACATCTATCTATTAAAAAACCCACATTTATTATCTTTTTCAATTATCAGCCGCATGCTTGAGATTACTTGTGAGAAGCGCATTGGATGGCATGCTTTTCAATCATCCAGTCATAACAATTCATAACGATGTATCCATGAAGGGGAGATTTTGTATAAATATATAATTTCTTAAGGCTACTAACATGGTCCTCATCTTAGCATGTTACCCAACAATAAATAGACAATTGAAAAATACTGAGATCAAATGAAGTAGATAGACTGTAGCCAGCTGTCTGTTTGCATATTTTTTTCTTTTACTTTTTTGCTTTTCTAAAAAAGGAATTAGCAATAATCAATTCTTATCTGTCTAGCTCATATGGATCATGTCATATTTGTCCTTCAGGCTACTCTCTTCATCAAATTCATCATCCTCATCTTCTTCAGTCTTTTGCTGGAGTGTCTGGGAGGGATCAGAGTGATGCAGTTCGATCAGGAGGAAGTACACTACAGCTCCTGTGATACCCCCTATCAGGGGCCCGGCCACGGGGATCCACCACCAGTGATCTGCAGTGCTACAGAGAACAGTATTTGAATACATAAAAAGCATGAGGACTAAGGTGTTATCACTGAAATATTAACATTAATGTTATCATTGTATGACTCAAAATGAGTATAATTAAAATGAGATCATTGCTGATCATCACAAAACATTTTGTAAAGACCAAAATGACATGATACTGGAAATAAATATTTCTTGACCATTATGTGACTTTAAAAATGGCAACATGCAGCACAGTTTATATGTGTTATGTAAACCAGATTTATTGGCTAGATGCTAAAATAATGTGAAACTGTGAGAATGTGTGAAAAGCAATAATGACATATCAGCTGTCATTTGTCTAAGACTGCAAGGGAAGCTGAGATTCTCCCAAAATGTCAAAAATTAAATGGTCATGTGTACAGTTGTGTTAACATTTCATTGCCTACAAATCAGTTAGAATATGATCATCTCGGAGACAAGTTTGTTCAGAATTAGCTACTTATTACAAATCGATTCGATTTTGTTACCTTCTCAAAAATCATGTAGCATCAATGCCAAAGATTTCAAGAAATCGTTTTCTTATATGGTCTGTGGTCAGTGCATTTGCCCATAGAAGCTGAGCATCCATTTACTTCAATAGGCCTGCGTGAAACTCTTTCATTGCCTTGAAACTCCACGGTCATTGGATAAATCCCACAGTTTTGTCCCTCCCCTGGACACTCAGCATTTCTGGGGGTGAATAGAGCTATGAGCTGTTCTATTGTAAACGCAGGATCAGTCGGAAGGTTGAATCACGTTTTGGTTGACAGCTATTTTGAGATATACAACATTACTTAATATACCTTTTCTTTGTATTTGCTTGGCAAAATTACTTGACCAGTTTCATTGTTCATTTCTCACACTGTAAAATAAAACACACTCATAGTATTTCTATTTATTTCAGTTTAACATAATTTCAACATTTCCTTGTTTGAGTTTAATATCGTTCCCTTAGTTTGTTGTTGGACAGTGCAGTGCCTTAGCTGTACAAACTGTTATTGTTGGAAACAATTGGAGCTACATCTGTGGGTGTAGAAAGGAGCTTTTACTGTTTAAAAAGGCTTAAGGCTTACACTCACAACACAATGGGAGATGGCAGTCTAAGCAGCCTAGCTCTACTGGCCATTGAGAAAACACTAGTCAAGTCCCTGAAAAAAATGCCTGTTTGATACTATAAAATCACAGAACATTTTCTTGAAAAGGAACGGAGGTCAGAATTTACATACATTTTACATAGATTTTATAATGTAAGCTGACAATGAGCTTTCCCTCTTTGAAAGATCAGCAGCCAGCACTGTGACATACACAGTGTTAAGTCAGAAGAAAAATGTATTTTTCTAAATAGCTAAATAGCATCTTTAGAGAGAACTTGCATGATTAATATTTCACAAGCACTTTTCTCTATGTAATGACACAAATGTGAATTGGTGAGCAGACCGGCACAAGAAGGCACTAGTCTCACACAGATTGTATACAATCAAATCCCACTTCAATCAAAGAAGAATGACAAGCATGTTATAAAGTGCTACCTAAACACCTCTATGCCCCAGCCAGCCAGAGAGGTAAAGATTCTGGGTCCCAGGTCCCTGGCAGGGTTCAGCGGGTATCCACAGTTCATGCCCATGGACACGCTGATGCCCAGGATGATTAAACCAATGACTGGAGGCCCCATCCCATTGGGAGCTCCTATATTCTTGTCATCAGTTATCGCCAGGATACACAACACCAGCATACCTGTTCCAATCACCTGCAGCAGAAAAGCACACTGAATCATTAGTCTACTTGATTTAGTACAACAGTGCACATTTTAGGGTTTATTTGTTTATTTAACATCACTCTCAGCATCAGTGGCCATATCAGACACACAACAGTGTCACATCTATACACAAGGCTATCTCCGGTCTAGTCACATATATTTACTCAAGTCAAGTTTAGCATAACCAATTAACCTAATCTGCATGACTGTGGGAGAAAACCCACACAGACACAGGGAAGACGTGTAGACTACACACAGTAAGGACCCAGGCTGAAATGACCTGGAATTGAGCCCAAAACCTTCATGCTGTGAGGTGACGGTGCTACCCACCGAGCCACCATGTCACCCACACATATGGTCTACAAAGAGTTTTTCAAATCAGTATTGAAAGTCAGCCTTACCCAGAGCAGAAGCATGCAAAAAAAAGTTTTTGCACCGAATGTCATTTTAGTTTGCCTACCAAAACGATGAAATGACCTTTGTGGTCAATTTAACACCATTACATGCCTGTTTGGCTACGGACAGACAGATGTAGGCCATTGGGACCCACTAATTGCCAGATGTACAGAGAATAAGCAAGGGGATCAATTAAGTGAATTACCTAAAGAACAGAACACAATGTTTACCAGGCTAAACTGAACAGTCTGAGGTTGACCTAAATAGGTAAGCAAGCCCAAAATGATTCATTGAATCGTAACAAATAATAACAATTTTGATGTTGGTAAGATGTTTTCTGTACCATTCAGCTGATACCAATGGCATCTGTTGAAAAACTTAAATGACACTGATGCTGGAATGTTTTTTCTGGGTACAGGTGTTCTTGCAGACGCTGCCAATTCATTCATGCAGATGTACCAGCTACATACACATACGTGGTTGTAATGGTTAAGCTAGAAATTCTATCTACACTGCTCACCAAAAATAGGAGATATGTCCAAATGAAAATGAATGAAGATCCCACTGCTAGATAATCTGATCTTGTCCATGCCCCGTTGCTCGCAGTGTGTTCTGACACACTTGGGCGACCATACACCCTACTGAACAGTCAATGTGGGGCACTCTGAGAAATGAAATACTAAGCTGTGGGAATAACCTTCATAATCCACATACATGAATATTATTGAATATTTCTAAGTAAATATAGTATTTGCATGTCATGCATGCAATATGATATTTCAGAATTAAAAGCATTGAGCAATAAACCGTGTCAAACAGTCTAGAGTGTGAATAAAACAAACTAAAGTAAGGATACAAATAATGTTGGCTGAATGCAAATGAGGAGTAATTGTGCATTACATCTGTGACATTAAATATGTTGTATTTAGGTTTGTCTCTTGCAGAGATTGTGTTAACATTTCAAACTGGTAAGTACATAAAAATCTCAGGTACACTGAGAAATCCTTAATCTAAGATACCTGATCCACAAATCCTCCAAGTATAGTGAGATGTCGTCCAGGGTAAGAGGCAAAAATGTGTGCGGTGGCATTAATGCCTGTTACTGACAGTATACCACTGGTAAACTCCATGAACGCATCTAGGAATAACAAACAATTCATGCAGGTTACTTTTCTATGCAGGATTTGCATTAATCATACACTTAGCAGCCATTTTCACCATCACTGACCTTTTAAAAGGATTTGCAAGTAACAATAACTGCATTGTAATTAATTCATATTGTGCCATGAGTATGTTGTTACAGGTATAAGCCTGTATCTTCGGGGCAGGTATGAGCACTTGAGCTTAATCGCTTCTGATTTAAAACAGTAGGTAGTAAGTTTTAACTTCCAGCCCCTATAATCAGCATTTCATGTCACACGTTCAGCTCGAAGAATTACAAGGCCTTATGTGTAAGCCTTCATCAATTCACTCACCATAATACAGTCCAAAAACTCCGGCAGCTCCAGCAAAGGCTCCCAGGAACTGTGCGATGACATAAATAGGAAACTTCCAAATCTTCATTTTACCAAGCATGACCATGGCCAAAGACACAGCTGGATTCAAATGACCTCCTGCATTTAAATGATGCACATGTCATTATCACTAACTCTTATTTGATGTCAAGTGAATTCTGATAACATGATATGGTCAAAGGTGTTTGAGACCCATTCACTGCTAACAGGTTCATATCAGAAAATATACAGGGTATGGAATCTCATTCATTAAACAGTGGCAGTAGGACGGGTGGGACAGAAAGCTTCAGTGACTGTCTCCCCAACAAGAACAATAACTTTCTGCACATTCATTAGAAACTGATGTCCATAAAGAAACTGGCTGATTGAGAACTTATCTGGCCTTACCTTAGTTTGACCAATGAGATAAATTGAAATGATATCTCTAAACTGGTGTATTGTCCAACATCATTGACCTCTGAGTCATGCTCCACAATCTGGTGGAAAGACTTCTCAGAAAAGTGGTCTGTTGTAGCAGCAAAATGAGGGATAATCTCCAAACTAATATCCATGTCCTTTACATTTGCTTTAAGTCATTTAAAGCTATTTTTGACAATCCAATGACTTTACAGTAATGCAATTGTACAACATCCAGTCCATGCAGTGGTGGGTTAAGGGGCTTAGTCTTATATGTTCTTGGATGTACTGTCAGTTTGGGGTGTACCTCCAGCTCAGCAAACCGATGCACATGTGAAAACGTGTATTCCGATATATTCTAATACAGGGGTCAAAAGTCCAGTGATACAATACAATAAAGCGGTGATACAATACTATACTATCATCTATAATCATACTATATCTGTACTATAGTTTCAGATGCTTTACAGTAGTTCAGGTACACTATACTGGAACGTTGGCATATCTGGTAGTGGGTTAATGCAGTGATTGTTGCTGTCACTGGTTCAATTGCTCAGCTAGTGCCTATATAAATTTGCATGATCTTCCTGTGTCAGCGTTGTCTTTTTCCAAGCACTCCCACCTCCCACATTACAAAGTCCTGTTGTCTTGAAAGTGTCCCAGCGTGAGGTAGAGTGAGTGTGGGTATGTGCCCTATGATGGATTGTCTAGGGGTGGTTCCTGCCATGCACCCTGTGATGCTGGCTGGGACCGAGCTCCCTGCGACCCTGAACTGGATTAAGCGGATATGAAAATGACTGTACCGGGTAGTGTGAGCTTAACAGTATAACTATATTTACTAATAATTCATATTGAAAACACTACATGATGGAACAGCAGCTGATATACTAAGCATTAATGACTTAGCTCAGAAAAGCTATTGCACATGGAAATCAATAGGATTGTCAGACTGAAAGCTGCTTTAGGCTATGTGTGACCCATTAGACCTCTAAAACATACAAGGCTTGGTTATATCTGTTCTGTTCTGGAGAACCAGCTAAAACATATTAAGTTAAAAAACTAGAACAGACAGGAAACAATACTTTTCAAATATGAACAAACATCAATAAGATTTAATAAGAACAAACATGTAGTCTACTCAGTTTCACACCGCTGTGGAAGCAGTTTTTACTCTCCACCATTTTTCTGTTATATTTACAGGCTGCTTCTCTGATTAAATGAAAAAATAAAATAAAAAAATAAAAAAGTTCTTTTGAAAACATAAGATTAGATAAATTAGTAACCAGGGGCCTGTAGAAATAGACTAGACATGTTGGGACATTACCACATGCACTACACTTAAGTAGTGTCAGTGTCAGTTGCAGTCTAGCCATCTGGTATAAATGTACACATTAACTAATTATACCAAATATGGGAATTAATGAAACAGAACATCTTGAGGAAATGCTGCCAATACTGTATTCTAATACGTGTACAGTTATAGGTATAGCACTGTGCAAAAGTCTTAAGTCACAAATAGATTATATAAAAATTGTTTTACCAATGGTATAATGACCATGTATAATTAAATTAGCGTCATTATTAGAATAAAACCAGAGGAAATTTGGATGCAGTATTAAAACAGGGAAAAAATCCAGCAAAAACAGATTCATAGGCTAAAGACTACAGTGGCAAGTATTTAGTGTGAACTCCTCCTACAATTGAGCAACAACAAAATATGGCAGCAGGGTTCGATGTCGACTCTTCTTCAGTCCAAGGAAGCTCGATCAGGATTGGTCGTTTTGGAGAAAACCACTTATTTGGAAGAGGAACATTGTGAAAGGGCTAAGATATTCGATAGATACGCTTGCAATGATTAAAATGTAGATAAATGTACAAGAGTATTATGGAGTGACAAATTGTGACAAAAGTTTGAATTGTTTGGGTACAATGGTCGGCAATATGGTTATATACTGTCATTATACCATTGCTAAAATAACAAATCTAATGGTGGCTTAAAACTTCACACTACTGCACACTACTGTATGTTTTTTGTCAATAGGAAAAGATCTAGATGTAGAGAGGTTTATAATGGTTGGATTTTATGAATAATACACCAAAACTAGCTTATTGATTTAATGCTAATTTCAACAAGCACTTTCATATGCCAGTATGTCAACTCTGTCATTTATTTGTCTTCAGAGATTTGTAGCATCAAAATCTAGTACTATTTTGATTATCAAATTTCATTACCTGAAACACCACCAGCAACATAGACACCCATTATGAGTCCGACAGTGAAGCCAATGTGGATAGTTAGAGGCTCGCCCAGCGTGTTCCTGCTCAGGACTGTCTGAGCTACAGAGCCACAGCCGAATAACTGGAACAAGGGTCCAGAACAGTTGCATAAAGCACATTGTTAGACATTTCATAAACTAATATAGTGTTATGTCAGGCATCTTGCACTATATATTAACATGTAGGAAGACTAACAACCAATTGTGCTCACTGTATCCTAACCAGGAATTTACATTGCCATTAGAACCAGTTAAATCAGTTCTATCAAATACAACTAGATCAAATACTCACCACCAGCACAAACGTCCCAAGAAACTCTGCCAGGAACTCCTTTATTATTTCGTGTTTAAGTGTGCAGTGATGCTTCATGGTTCTCTGAGATTGACTTTGCCTCACAGGAACGTTTACCCACAAGTCAGTCATAGGCAAGCTGTCTGACCATTTAAGCTCAGCCAAACTGAGCTGGCCAGAGACCATCATGGCTTTGCATGGGTCATTGATCAGTGAGAGCTGCTTTGTGTCATCCTATCGAACACTCACAAACGAGAGTGCAGCCAACCACGGTTTCAGCTGGTTGAGAATGTTCACATTAAAATTACACTATTCAAGAGCAGCTTTAAAATTACGTAACGTATTTATAGCCAGTGAACGCTGGGAATCTCAAAGAAGATTTGTTCAATTGCTTAAAAAGAAATAAAACATGATGTGACCGATGTAAACACACCATGCCATATTTCCCAAATGTCCCAAAGGGGCTTGGATGGCACAGTGGTCTAACATGCTAGCCCACCTCTGTTGTCACCCAGGTTTGAGTTCCGGCCTTCTGACCAGAACTTACTTCAATTACAGGCAGTAAAAGCTGAGTATGAGGATTAGGGGGGAAAATGATGACCAATTGTAAATCAAGAAAACCCACTAAAAATCAATAAAACAACAAATCCACCAATTAGAACAAACATGTAATCTACTCAGTTTCACACCGCTTTTGAAACTTTTTTTGAAACGATTTTACTATCCATCGTTGTTCTGTTATATGCATATTTACAGGCTGCTTATCTGATGACTTGAAAAACAAACAACAGTTTTTATTTTAAAATGTTTCTTAGCCTCACTCACTTCTTTTGAAAACATAAGCCTAGATATACGAGTCCCCAGGAGCCTGTAGAAATAGTCTAGACATGTTGGGACATTCCCACATGCACAACACTTATGTCAGTTGATTCTTAAATTCTTAAATAGTATATAACACACTTTGTAATATAAAGGCATAAAGCAACCTATAAACACAGACAATTTTGACCCATTCACAAAAATGAGATTTTTTTGTGATTGGCAAAATGTTCACAACTGAGTTTATTCCTTTCTAGTATTTAGTGGTCACAGTTAGGTCACACATGTTACATGAGCCTGCACAGTCTAATAACGCCCAGTAGTAAAACACATAACATAACTGAACCGTTAAGAAGTCTTTCACCAAGGGTACACTGCATGGACAAAACTATGCATACATTCCTTCTAATAAATTGAACAGTTTCAGCCACACATACAGTATGGTCTTACGTCACCATTAGATTACAAACATCTTTGTTTGAGCAATGTTGTAATTACTTATCATTTATTTATCATATTCTTTGTTGTAATATAATCAGTAAATATGGAAAATGTGTATGCAATATTTATCAAATCTGAAAAACAGCTTATATATTCTACAGTGGCAAGTATTTATTGTGACCTCCCCTTACATTTGAGCAACGGCATCATCTGGAAGTTATGGAAGTACCGTAATGCTTAGTTTCTATAGTACAAATAATTTTGATCAGAAATGGCCATTTTGGAGGGGTAGCAGCCAAGAAGCTGTTAAGATATGGTAAAACTCACAAGGATTGGAATGAAATTCAGAATTAAACAGTACAGACGAACCCAAGCTTGAAATTATTGGGACAAATTGTTAACAAAAGGTTATATACTATCACTATACATTTTCCAAAATGACAAAGACTAAGACTTTTGCACAGTATTACAGATGCAGTAGAATGGGTCATAGAAAAGAGCTCAATCAATCCAATGGAGCACTGTCTGCCACAATCTGATGAATCCGTGGCGCTCACAGAATGTGAAATATAGAAATATAATTTAAAATCCTCTTTCCATTCCACTATTCTCTTTTTAGCTTTAAATTGACCCTGTAGTCAAAATGAGTACTGTTTATTTTGAGTTTCATAAATTGGGTTTTGACCTGAACATATTATGAAACATCGAAAACATGTTAATTGAAGTAATGAATCACACTTTAACATATTAAAATCAGAAGGTCTGGCTTTGATGGAAGGGAAACTATAGTTTGGTACTCTTCTGGCAACTGTAAAGAGCAGTGTGGGGAAAATAATGATCAAGTATTTGAAAGGGTTTGGTTCCTTAGTTCAAGTGAAGTGAAATCGTAATGCTGCTGTATACTGGAAGTGGAAGACACTTTCTTTAAAGTAATGGTTTGCCGAGATTTGTATGGCAAAGCTGGTATGCCAAACTGTAATGGAAAGCCCCTGCAAAGAGTGGAGACTTATGGTTGTGGACTGGGATGTCATTCTGTCTGTTTCCTAGAAACTCTTTACCATGTAGCGTAGTTTCAAATGTAAAGTTACATTTCTGTATATTTCTGTATGTTTCTGTATATGACCAGAAGGGGGCACAAGATAACCGTCCTTAACAAAATGGTTAGGGATTGAATGCAGGATTTGCTAAATATATGAACCCACAGACATGACACGTTTGACAGTGTTAACATTAAACAGAAATAATTTCCAGTAAGGGTTGTTTTCAGTTTCACTGTGTTCTACAGTATGTTACTCTGAGCTAACATTCCCTTCTTCAACCTTTTCATCATCTCCATGCATTTCCTTCTGAAATAGTTTCTTCTTATGCCTGTTAGAATAAAACATATCCATCATTAAATTACTATAAATTAAATGACTATATATTACTACAGCAAAGAGTATCCATGTATGCAGTGAAATGTGACCTGGATTCAGCTCTCAGGGCAGTGAACTGGCTACGAAGCTGATCTTTGATCTCTTGCTGTTCGTCCAGTTCCCTCAGGAGTCTCTTCTTGCAGTTCTCAAGTCTCTCTATCTCTTCCTCTGCCTCATCCAGCTGTCTCTTCAGTGTCTTCAGTCTCAGTGTCAACTGTGAGAGCAGACAACTTTTACAAGATTTGGCTGTGAAAATACTGCAAGTTTGCAGCTTCATTTTCTGAAAATGCATGCTCCCTTCTGTAAAGAAAATGTGCTGCTAATCATTCTCTTCACATTAATGGACATACCTGTGGTGTCTGTTTCTCCAACTATAGATACATATAGACTATAGTCTCTTTTGTTCGTAGAAGAAAATGCTATTGCGTAAAGTACTACAGTATCTTGACAATATAGACATGAAACCATCCATCATTTCACAAAACAACAATAGACTGGTAAGTTACCTCACAAATATGTTTTTGACATACTTTAACAAACCATAATTCATCGGAATGTAAGATTGAATCAATTGTCAATTGGCTATATTCTCAAACATAAACATACATTATTTTGAAAGGGTATTAATTGCAATTGGCAAAGAAAAAGCAACACTTAGACTGACAATGAAAATGAATGAGTTAGTTGAAACTGCAGGAAATGTGAAATAGGAACAACAGTGTACAACAGTGTATCTCAAGAATCTGGTGGAATCCCTACCTAACAAAAATGCACAGTTAAGGAGAGGTATAACCAAGAATTAGTGATGAATTGACACATTTCTGCTTTACAGAGATCACAGTGTTCCAAAAATATAACATCTAAATAATAAGCACAATATGCCACTTTCAGGTTATGGTTAAGACTGTTAATAATATGTCAAGATTGAAAAATCTTTATAGAAAATTCTTTAAAAGACGTACCTGATCTCTCTGGTTCTGCATCGAAAGCTGCTCATCTTTCACCTGTAATGCCATCTCCTTCATTTTCCTCTCTAGCTTGCGGTTTGCCTGTTGGAGAGTATTACTGTCTCTGCCAATAACATAAAGCAGAAAATTAAGTCAGGAGGAGAACACTAAAACACACACAAAAAGACTTTATTAATATCCTTTCTCTGATTACACAATGAGGCTACTGGCATTCAAACCTAATTAAAAAAAACAGGTGAACAGAAAACAAATCACTTTAAACGCATCCTAAAATTACTTATTTTACACCATCACTGTTCATTTTTGGATACCCCACCTCTCCTCCTCGATAAGTCTCTCCTCCAACTCCTGAATTCGAAGCTCCAGTTTGGATACAAGTCCATCTTGGCCCGACTTCTGAGAGCCTTCTAGGTAGGACACTCGACTCTTCAGGTCCTTGTTCTAGACATACATTAGATCAAAATAGACTAAATTCTAAATGATAACTTTATGTGGCATGGTAACTTTGTCTTCAAGGGCACTATACATGTTGGGGTTTTGGTCAGGCGACTGTGGCGTAAAGTCCAGCACCTATTGATCTTCTTTAGAACTGGGTATTTGCTTAAAGCATTGTGATATTTTCATTATTATATTTAATAATGCTACAGTTGTGCTCAAAAGGTTTGAGAATGGCACAAATTTCAGTTTTCACAAAGTCAGGCAGGGGCAATTTGAATTAACTCTAGATTGTAAAGACTGATCAGAATCAACACATTGCAAAGTCATTCCCTGCCATAAAAATGTCCTTCACAAATATTACTGCATTCCAGTCACTGCATTTCAGCCCTACAACTTGCCTGCTAACATCATTTCAGTCATGATCTCGTTAGCTCAGGAGAAATGGTTCATGTGAAAGATTATAAAGTAGTTGTTAGGGTTCCTACCTTTTTCCCGGAAAGCTGCCTCGCCGATTGTCTTTGCAGAGCGATCAGTGAGGCGGATTATATTTAGCATTTAATTTATGACCTGTTGACGAATACCTGCTTCTTTCCCTATTTAAGGGGGAGTTTTAGCGTTATTCGCTGCCAGGTCATTGAACAGTCCTTTATGGACTCCGCTGCTTCATTCCACACTGCACAGGGGCTGCACCCTGGACCCGTGGCTCGTTAAGCTCGCATCCTGGGTCAATGGTCCGGAGGGGTCGTCTCCGGACCCTGGCTGCCATATGCCGCTATAGGGCCGATATCGGTGCCGAACCCCATATCTAGTCGTAAAGGGCAGCCCCCCTGGCATTCACCGCAATTTATTCACGCATTGCCCCCTTTGGGATGCAACTTAGCGGCACGCCCTTTTCACCTTTTTAGTTTTCATGCGTTAGAGAGCCTTTCGCTCCTTTTCTCCCCATTTTAGTTTGGTTATATATTATTTCCCCATTATTATTATACGCCGTGGGATTCCTCGGTCCCACATACTTGGGTCCTACCACATATCGTAACAGTAGTGGTGCTTTAGAGAAGCCACATTAAGGACTTACTGACAGTCTGCAGGAAATATAGGGGTTGGAGTAAAGGCAACTGGGGCTGTTTTTTCTTATGAAGCTCACTTCAGACTGTTTGGGACATCTGGGACTAAAAGGTGAATGCTACCATGAGTTCTGTCATGCCAACAGTGAAGCGTCCTGAGATCATTCATGTGTGGGGTTGCTGCTCATCCAGGAGAGTGGGTTCACTCAGAATTTTGCACATCATGTATCTGGCACAGCAAGCTCAACGCCCATGCACATACTTTATATGCACAGCCCTACCTCCTTCACTTGGGTCCAACTTCATGAAAAGAGACAGCCAAGTGTTTAGGAACATCACATACAAAATATTCTTTGGAATACTGTGTAATCGTGCTGGGATAATATGATTGATCAGATTTTGCGCAAACTTGTGGGGTCTGTGCCAGCTTCTCAGCTTGCATACTGTCATTATAGCAAAAGGGGAAATGTACCACTTTTTTCAAAATGTCAATGTTGCACGCAAATTATGATTTGTAATGAAAAACACTCTATAAAAGTACTGTAAAATGCAAAATAGAAGCATTTCACTATTGATCTTTTGGCCCTGATTGATGCAGGCAGGTTACAGAAAGTAAGAGCATACACTGAGAAGTGTCAACAATCGGTTTTATATTGGTTTTATCGGAATTATATGAAAGAACATCTGCAAGGAATATGGTTCCAATACTCTCAAATTCAAATGGCTGGAGCACAGTGAGTAAAAAAACAGAGCAGTACACAAGCAATCATGAATCGGCTAGAGAGTACTGAAATGACAGAGTGATTGTATAAAATACATCAAATGCAAAGCAACAAAGTCAGAACCCTTAACCCTACAGTGAATGAGCTACGGTGATTTTGACCTCTCTGCTGTGTGGAGTTGGTTGTTGGATATTTTAATAATATTGGAAATGTTTTACATGAAACTCATTAAACTATTTACCTGTCTCTCCAAACTGATTTTATCACACTCCAGATCCTGCATAATTGCTCGCTCCTGCAGCAGCTCTGCTCTTGCTAGTTCTACCTATCAGAGACAAACATCAAATACATACACACACACACACACACACAAGGATAGGGAAAAACAGAACAACAACACCCAAATCTAGTATTAATCAATATGGTATAACCTCTGTTTTACAGCCCCAGTTCCAGTGAATTTGGGACGTTGTGTAAAAAATAAATAATAACAGAATACGATGATTTGCAAATCCTTTCAACCCAAATCCAATAAAATTTACTATAAAGACAAGATATTTAATGTTCAAATGGATAAATATAATTGGAATTGGGGGTATTCCATACCCTGAACATTAGCTTATAGATTCCAGGCTAAACATTACACTCTCTATTTTTCAGAAATTAGAAGTCTACTTGTTGATTCAGACAAGATGATAAAAGGAACAAGAAAAAGAGATAAAAAAAGACACACCTGGGAAATGGAAGAACATGGGACTCAAAGGTGGCTGTAGCTTAATGAGCCTTTTATTCTCCCAAATCTGTACAACTCTGTATGACCAATTATTTTGATACAAAAAACTGCAAAAATTGTGATTTCAATTGTGTAGTGGTTACAGTATTGGTGATCAATAGTTCAAGGTTCATGTCCAAGGTTCAAACCAAGCATACTTTCCAGATGCTACTGTAAAACGATATCAGTTCGAAGACACTGTAAATGTAGTGTAAATGCAATTACTAGAAAACAGAGTTGGGCGATAGATCTAAGTTTTACCAGTTCTTGTTCATTCCGATATACTTACTGATTACACACACCAGTTACATCTGATTAACTACATATTATATATATTGTTGATCAACTGCATTAGAATGTTTAATTATCTTTAAGCACAGATCCCAATCACTGCTTTTGGATCTGAGTCTAGAATCAGAACAGTTGATCCAGTAAACAATGAAGGGGGCAATGGTGACATGGCTCTTTAGGTAGTGCTGAATTAGAAAAGCTCATTGTGAAAATCTTTCTAATTAACTAATTAGTTTACGAAAATATTAATTACAATAGATATTTTCTATTACCCACATGTAAACCATTTTTAAGTGGATGCTTATTCTGACTGGTGTGCTGGAGTGATGTAGTACTGTGTAAAGACCTGATCTTTCACTGTCTCCATTTTCTGCAATAGTAAATCACCACTGCTGCGCTCCTCCTCAAGAGCCTCCTCCAGTTGAGCCACTCGGACCTACACACACACACACACACATATATACATATTAGGGATCATGCTTTATGCTGCTTTTTTTCAAAAGCAAATGTAAAAAAAACTGTAGTAGTGTCCTTATAATCACCCCATGATTAAATATCCCCATGATGACAGGGTGTGCACAAAATAGTTATTTTTTTAATATTATTTGGCAGGTCTTTCTGTATGGGTTTGCTGGTTTTTGTATTTGTGTGTGTATGCATATGGGTTTGCCAGTGTGTGCTTGTGAACCTCCATGAGTTTGACTTGTCGGTCTCGCCCATCCTGTGTAGCTTTGCTGCACTCTTGCAGCTCCACTCTCATCTCCAGCTGTTTGCACTTAAGTTCAGCCTGCTCCAGCTCTGCTTCACACCGAGCCAACTCGGCCTCCAGCCCACGCAGCTGCACACAATACACACTCACACTAAGTAAGTAAGATAAGTCTCGCTTCCACAGGCCGCTGACTCTTTCTGTATTGCTGCCCACTCTTCTGTATTGCTGTGAGTGAATGTGTATTTGTGTACCCATACGGCACCTCTTTCTTGCTTTCCTGTGCAGCTCGCGAGTGCATCTCCAGTTCACTTTCAGTGTTGTGGAGCTGGGTGCGAAGCACACTAAGCTCATTTGAACTCTGATCTCTGGCTTCATCCACCTGATTCTGCAGCTTCTGTGTCTCCCTTTCAGAACATACCAGTACTGCCTTGATCTAGAGGAAGTATGTTGGAACATAAATCTTTATTAAACTTTAAACAAACTCTCCTAAAGACTATTCCAAAAGTCAAACCTCATGATTTGAACCAACAAAACCTAAAGGCATTCATAAGTGGGGCTTGCAAGCTACCATAGAAAAAAACATGCCAGCATCATAGTATTAATATAGTTACCATAAGACACCTTACACATTAGTTCATGATAGAATGATTGTACTATTACTATACAATAACCATAGCTACTACAAACAACCACCATAAAATTCTAAAGATTCAATTAAAAGTTTGAATATATCTGTTTTTAACAACTGTAAAGCATACCTAAGCTTGAGAAAGCAGTTATATTATTAAGGCATCTTGTGTTATATTTGTGGCACGTCAACTTAATTTGTGTATCTAAAACTTGTCAAACTGTGTCAACCTTTAGCTTATTATTAACTCACCAAAACTATCACCTTTTTTGTCAGAAGACAAACCACAGAAGCACAATGTTTAGATTGGTAGCAACAAATGAATGATTTCATTTCATCATACTTTTGCCAAAATGTTGTCACCTTAAAAGTCAGTTTTGCTTTGTAATGTTATGTATTTTTTTCTTTCTTGTTGGTAACTTATTTTCATCACTCATTACAAACATCCAGCTACTGGAAAATATTTCCAAATGTGCACCAACACCAGGAAACCTTTCGCACCTCCCTAAGTTATATTAACCTCCATCTGCTCCCACCTCTTCTTGTAGTTTGTCAAAGGCTCTGTCCTGGGTCCTCCTTTCCTGCGCCAATTCCCTTTTGCACTGTATGAGCTCCTCAACCTGTCTCTCTTCCTCCTTCAGTTTCTCCCTCAGCTGTCGGTGCTCCTGATTCAGCCTTGTCAGTTCACTCTACCGGCACAGAGAGCAGTCCATTCTGTGAAAGTCTGTCCTCATTCATTCAAACTTTTCAAACAATTAATGGTATAAGTATTAGGCTTGAGAGGAATAATCCATGTTACTTTATACTGGTGTCATTAAGATGGTCAGTGGTGCACAGAATATTGTTGTGGTATATGGCCTAAGTGAGTGGTTTAAGTGTGGAAGGTGCTGGATATTTTATTTTGTAATTGTATGTTGGTTTGTTTGCTGATTAGCAAACCTCATTTTGTGCAATGACAATAAAAACATATCTTATTTTGTGTTTCATAGATGTGTCTAACCTGTGTGTCCTCCAAGTGTCTAGTCAGAGCTCTGTTAGCACCACACATGTCCTCTTCCTGTTGTCTGGCCTCTGAAAACTCCTCCTCGAGCCTCTGTTTTTCCTCCTAGTTATCACATTAATGTTCAATTGTTCAGCATATTTAAAGTGGATTTTTTAAATTAAGCTGCAAAATGAACATTCAGTAAACTGTATGAACCTTTACAACATTATTGTGCATTTTACAATATAAATATCTAATTTAACTGTGTACGCTTAGTGTCTATGACTACACCACAATTTCAGCAGAGTGTCTTCTCTAATATTCCCACTCACCATCAGCTTGTCCAGACGATCTCTGAGCTGTTTTTCCTGGCTCTTGCTCTGTTGAACGATGTTGTTAAGGGTAGTAATTTGGGTCTTCAAGCTGTGGACCTGACTAAGGAGCAGCTCCTTTTCCAGAGTGAGTTCCTGAACTTGGGCCTGACTCGTTCTCTGACATGCCTCCACCTCCATCTTCTTATGAGCTGCAACTGCAACATTCTAAGTGGAAGAGAACCAGACCAGTGACCACAATAACTTACATGTGGTTCAAGTACAACCTCAATTCCAATGCATTGTGCAAAACATAAATAAAACAAAATATGATGATTTGCAAATCCTTTTCCCAAGGTTTTTTGCAAATTTGCAAATCCTTCTCCCAAGGTTTCTTCCTACCATTTTGGGGAGTTTTTCCTTGCCACTGTCGCCCTGGGCTTGCTCAACTTGGAATTG
>JAUZST010029802.1:0-29514 GCA_034779995.1 Parotocinclus haroldoi | reverse complement strand
GAGTTTTGTAAATTAGACACAGCGTTATATTTTGAGGTTTAATTATTCAGTAAATTCCTGTGTACTGTCAGAGTTTAAACCCCGTAAAGGGAAATTTCACTGCTTTCGGATAAAAACGTTAGTGTTAGCACAGAGCTAGGCGAAATGAGCGGTAGCAGCTGATTTGCGTATGTATTATAGCTAATAACTAGCATAAAATGGACTGCGGCGCGCTCGAGCTGGACGCTGTCAAGTTTGCCAAGTCGGCGGTGATTCACGATCAGAAAGGGAAATACAATGAAGCCATCTTCTTTTACAAGGTAGGGTGTTTCCTTCAGTTTTACTCAAACTACTGTCATTCTGATGTTTTAAATTCTTATTTCTAAGAAGGTACTTTCAGGTATATGTCATCATACAGGTATAATTCATATTTAGGATATAAGGATTTCTGCCTAAAATGATGATTGACACGAATCGTTGTTCGAATTGTGCAGTATTTTTTTCAGTCTAAATGTATATTCATCAGATTGCCAGAGGCACTATTGAAACCTCATGTAGAAGTAATAACGCCTTTGATAATTGGACATTTAGATCTTGGAAGCTCAGTTCGTTACTTTGGCTTGGCCATTCAAACCAGATTGATCTATTCAAATTATTTAGCTGTTAAATCACGTGTGTTTTGAGTATTTGTCTGACTTCTAATTCATTTAAATCTTTACGTTCTGCTGTAATATGTGCTCAGCATATAGTAACTGAAATGTATCTGGACCTCGAGGCAGCCAACTAAAGATGCATCTTCCACCTGCAGTGTGGTCAAATGTCTAATGCCAGTAGGACCAATGCTTCTATCTGGCATTTTTTACGAATTTAATACAATAGTTTCCATTACAGATCTTTCGCTAATCAACCAGAACATTGAAACCACTGACAGGTAAAATGAGTAATGTTGACAGTGTGATGCTCTGGACAATGTACGTCTGGGAAGGCTTGGGTCCTGGTATCCATGTGGACGTTACTTTGAAACGTACAACCGACCTAAACATTATTTCAGACCACATAGACGCCTTCATGGCAACATAATTTACGTATATGGAGGATCAAGCCTGTCCAAACTAAAAATAAATAAATAAAAGTGCAAGTAAATGACAAAAAAGGAAAAAGTTTTAAAGGTTAAAACTCAGTAAAAGGTTTAGTAGTGGGCCTAGTGGATAGGGCACTGGATTAAATACCAGAAGGTCCAGGGTTAAAATCCCATAGCTACCACTGTTGGGTCAATGAGTCACAATTGTTTGGACTGGTGTCACAGTGACTTAGCATTACTATTGATTGATCAATTTCAGATTTCCTAGATCTGCTGCTTGTCTTGCTCCGTCAGCGGTAACTTTGGTGACACGGAATGCTATTGGCTGCTTGCTGGTAACACGCAGCTGAGGCTCTTGAAAATGGAAGTGTGGAATATTTACTCTTTTCACGAAGTTGACCCCCTTGCATTCAGAAATATTGAGGACAAAGTTCATAGTCTTTCCATACTAAATTCAAATAACGTATAAAAGATAACCATACTACCCATGGAAGCTCTAGAAGCGTGGTGAGTCCATTGATTGCTAAGCCTGAACGGGAAAAACACGCCCCTTCATTATCAAATAAGGAGAAGGAAATACATTAATAAATAAATAGGGAAATAAATGAATGCGGAAACAAATAAATAAAACACTTTAAGTAAACCGACATTTTTATTTAGGCACAGTTTTATATATGAATATATTCATCTTTATGTATATTTATTTATTTAGTCATATTATAATGATTATTCTTTACAGTTTTAATCAACATATTACTTTCATTAGTCATTTACTTACATTATTTACATACTTTACACACTTACTTATATTTATGCATTTATTTTTAGTTTTGGCAGGCTTGGTCCTCCATAATGTAAAGCACATAATAATAATAGTAATAATTGGGAAACCATAAGTGAATACAGTGAGCTGATCATGCAGACCATTCAGTGTGTTCAAAAAGTGTCATCCGTGCACGTGGGCTCTTTCTAAACCAACAGTAACACTACTGTAGCAGAGATTACAGAAATGGTCCACATTGATAACAGGAGGAATGTGAAATAACATAGCCTAGTGTAGTGGGTTGTCTAGCCACAGGCTGCTAAAATGATGCTAATACTGCCTAGAATGCAATCATAAGTTTTGAAGTTGGAGCTACAGAAGAAGGTGATCTGATTTAGCGAGTCCCATTTTTTTTTTAGAGCACTCGGTCAGCTGGTTAAATGTTTGCGGGTTACCTGCAGAATCATGGCACCAGGATTCACCCTGGATGAATAGACAAGCCAGGGAAGGGAGTGCGTTTTGCTGAAATTTATGTGGGTCATCATCAATGTGTACTACACTGTATATTACATTCTGCTAGGTACATTAAACTAAACTACTGTTGAGCATAAACAAAGTCACTTACTGTGATGCAAGAATGACACTTGGTAAACTGTGTATGAGAAGTACATATAAGGTACAGTGCAAAAACCGTAGGCTGTCATTAGCTCTGTTGTTTTAGCTATGGTATTATGACTATATATAACATACTGTAGGCTATTGGACCCAAAAATGGCAACCTTGGATTTGTCACTCCATAATAGCCTTTTCCACAGATCTTCCTTCCAGTCTTTGTAAGCTTTAGCCTTTCCCCCTGTTCCCCTTCCAAACGAAACAAACTACACTGCTGGAAACGATCCCTACCCAATATCCATTAAAAAGAACAAACTGTGTTAAGGAGATGGCTTATAGGATTCAACCCTGGCCAATACAAGTTTAAGCAAATGCGCTAAAAACTAAGCAAATGTAGAGAACTGAAACAAATTTTCCTGATGCAAAATGCATCAAAAGGAGAATTTGATGAGTTCTGAGGTGGCCGAGAATCGAAGTAGCACCGTATTAAAAAAAAAGAGACTAAGAAGTAATTGTAAAAACATTACTAAAACACTGGCATATCTAATTTAATAGTGGCACACTACACACTGCACAGTACTACATTTTATACGTTAAACATGAAAAATGAATATTGTTTTTTAATTACCACTTTTTAGGAGGCAGCCCAAGCTCTTATTTATGCCAACATGGCAGGTTCCAAACTGGAAAATATTCAGGGAAAGGTGAATGAGTATCTCGAACGAGTACAGGCTCTACTCAACGCGGGTGAGTTTTCATGAACATGAGTAACACTAATGTAAGAATAGATTGTGTGAAGTTTTATCTTCTGTCCTGGCAGGATAGAGTCTGGGCTCATGCTTTCCAATGTACAGGCTCTGTTCTAATGTCTGCTTCCTGTGGCCAGAAGTAGGTTTGAATATGAGTATGATTAGCAGAAAGTACACCTCAGCATGGAACATGAGTAACACATTTTATAGACTGTTCACAGACTTTGCAATGTGTAGCAAAGTTTGACCATGTTACTATGGTGAGCAGGCTTCACTTTCTCCTTCTTTCCATTTTAAGCATATTTAACTGCCCAGTCGCACAATAAAGTCCTATGTGTGTCTTATGTGTGCATGACGAGTACAAAATAGATTTTTAATGACCATATTTGGTTCATGTATAATGCAAATCTAACAGAACTTTTAACTGTATTAAAATTGTATCGCTTTAGCATGATCAAAGTAGCACTTAATTGAAGGAAACTACATAGGTTCCAAAACTTTACAGAAATGCAATTTTCATGTTTTTTTTCTCTAAAATGTTGTTCAGTTCAAGCACAGAGCAGTGACCCGTTGAAGACTAAGCATCAGCTGGATCTTGAGCGTGCATACTTCTTGGTGACCCAGGCCTTTGAGGAAGATGAGAAGGGTAACAGTGATGAGGCCATTGAACTCTACACTCAGGCTGTGGAGCTGTGCATACAAGCAGTAAGTCACAATGTTCCAAGTACCAAGCCTAAATTAAGCTAGGCCTTGGTTTTTTAAAATAAAATACTGCTTTTGTTTCAAATTAAGCTATCACTTTAAGCTGTTTAATTACTCTCATTAGCCCTCCTTACAATGTCCAATCCGATTCATTTGTACATCCTATTCCATTTGTAGATTCAGGATTGACTGACATTGATCAAAAGCCCTTCTTATTCTTATTGTGACCCTTATAGGCCATCCCAAATCGTTAATACCACAATACAAGGACAATACTCAGAAGGAAAAATTAAATACCTCTTTGAGAAGACTGTTTATTTCCACAGTGATGTGAAACATCTTGTATGAAATGTGGACATTTAATTCTAAAATAGTGTTAGATCTGAATGTTTTGAATAACACATGACTACTATAACAACCAGATGGATGGCTTGAATATAGGCACAGAGGCTATGACAATAAAAATAAATTAGAGCTGACCAGAGTTTGATGAAAAACAGGTAAGCATCCAATTCCTGGAGAAAAAGTATATGTAAAGGGGAAAACGAAAGTAATCTCTTCCACCACCTCAAGCAGAATCACGCAGTACGAGGAAAGTAAAAAATGACTTGTAGTACTTTAAAGTCTAAAATATATTTTGTTACAATTGTATGTGGTTGAAATTTATCGCCAACATTTACATTACATTTATGTTATTTAGCAGACGCCCTTATCCAGAGCGACTTACAATTAATACAGTCTTACAATCCAAGTAATGTTTGGTTAAGGACCTTGCTCAGGGACCCAACTGTGGTAGCTTGGCAGAGCTAAGATTTGAACCCTGGACCTAGTGGTCCATATTCTATTACCATAACCACTAGGCCACCACAGTCCAAAGTATATTGTTAGTGCAAAACTACCCTAAAATATTGTGATATTATTTTAATGCCATATTGCCCACCCATACTTATTATGATTGTTTGTTATATGGTTATTTATGATATGGTGAAGCTACAATATGTAGAATTCTTTGCTTACAATGTTAACTTTTTATTGCATGGGACTACAGTTTTTTTTGTTTAAAAATGTTTGAAAATGTGTATAAAATGTGTTTTATTGAAAGTAATATCGGAAATTGTAAGCAAATCAAATTGTGACCTTAGTATTGTGAATGAAATTGAATCAGATTGTGAGCACAGTGTTTTGTTACATCACTAGTACATGTTGTATACTACATCACTGCGCTGTGGTGTTGGTTTAAAGAATGCTGTTGTGAAAACTGAATAAACCGTTTTCTTTTTGCTTCCTATAGTCCAACGAGACGTCAGATCACACCCTGCAGGGCAAACTGAAACAGTTAGCCCGACAGGCATTAGACAGGTAAGCTGAATATGTTAATGTGATGCAATGTAATGTAGATGTGACAGAAACAGCTTATTATACACTACAATATAGGTGAACCCCAGTAAGCACACAGTACCACAGCTGTACAGTATTTTGTGTTGGAATGCTTCTAGTTACATCACTGACTTTCTCCTCTTTTTGTACCCCAGGGCAGAGGGACTAAAAGATGCTCTTTTGAAACCCACACCCCAGGAAAAGCCTACATCTTCCACTGTTAAGGCTTGTGCTCCAGTGAGGGCGTACCTGCCCCTGGGTCCTGACTTCTCCCTCTGTGACAAACCACAGCCTGTTCGAGCAGTGCAGTCGAGTGAACCCCAGGGCCAGCGCTACACCTCAGAGGAGATAGAGGTGCTTAGGTTAGAGAATTTGGCCTTTTAAGTTAGAATTTTAAACTCCCTGTTTTGCCATGTTAGACATAAACTCTTCTGTATTGTGTATTGAAGGAAGACTTCCAAGATAAATGGAAAGGAATATGTCCCTTTTATGAATGTTGACTTAAGGGAACGGTTTGCCTTTCCTGTTCCATTCTCGTAAGTACTTTTTGCATTGCTCCTTATTAGAACAACCTTACAGAACCACAATATTGATACATAAGTTAATAAATACTTTTGTTTTGCATATGAATAATTGCTTTGTGAAATAACCTGAACAACTGTCTGTTTCTCCAAAGAGATAAGTGTGGAAAGTTGGCCTTGTCTCCTAAACAGTCCGCCATCTTCTCTCGCTGGGTCCGGCCCGATGATATATGCAATAATCCAGTTATGATTTTCACAGTGTCTAGTTTTAGCATCAAACAGGTGCCACTATATTCTTGTCCCCTGAAAAATCCTTATATGCATCGTACTGTACTTCTGTATATTTGTATACTGTAATAATGCCATTTTTGCAGACGGTGGTATCAGACTGCTCTTTTGTGGCATCTTTGGCCATCAGTGCAGCATATGAGAGACGCTTCAATAAGAAATTAATCACTAGGTAAATCTCACCCTTATCTGTGGTAATGGATACATATTCTTGCGAATTGGAACATTTCATCTGTACTCTATAATACAAAATTGTGACTCTTTAATTGTGCATGTGTGTATGCGTGTGTGGTTGGTCCACAGCGTTATTTACCCTCAGAACAGAAGAGGTGAACCAGAGTATAATCCATGTGGGAAGTACATGGTTAAACTCCACATCAATGGGGTTCCTAGAAAGGTGTACCTTTTTTTCTTTCAACTGTATCTGTTTACTGCATTTGTTAAGCTTATTTAGTAAATGCTTGTTTTCCAGGTGATCATTGATGATTTTCTCCCAGTCGACCGCAATGGTGAATTGCTGTGCTCCTACTCAAGTAACCGAAATGAGCTGTGGGTTTCTCTCATAGAGAAGGCTTATATGAAGGTGATGGGTGGATATGATTTCCCTGGCTCCAACTCAGTGAGTATAAGTTACAGACAACATTTTAAATTGTATTTCAAATATTGCATTTGTTAAGCAGTAGTCACGCCCTAGACTTCTCCTGGGGTGGAGAAAATTCTGATGATTGTGCGGTCCTGGTGTGATGTGTTTCTTTAAGGAAAGAAGCTATTCACAGACTAGCCATCTTTAGCCAGCTTGCTTGTTTGTGATTGCTTACTAAAATGATAAATATATAAGATAATCAATGGCACTGCATTCCAGGTGGAGTTTATATTCATTTATTGCTGCTGTATAGAGATGTTCTCTAAACAGCAATAATAAATAGTCCTTTCATGTATTCTCTTGGCTATACTTTGAAGACTGGATGATTTGCTTAGAGTTAGGTCAGAGTTTACCTAGGTCAACTTGGTGCAAAGCGGAAGTGCAGATTTGAGGTTCCAGCCCTCTTACAGTTAGGTGAATGTGCTACTTCAGTGTTCAGAAATTTTAGCTCACATTACTTTAATGGTACCACTGTATAACTGGCCATTTATTCGTGCAATTCAATCTTGTAAACGTGAACTAATACTAATATTTGCGAGCATTGTATTTCTAGTACCCTTTAAGTATTTTCATAAAATCTCAATTTCAACAAAACTAAATTTAAACCAGTTGCACATGGATGGAGCCTTGTAACTGTTAATAATTCCAGAAAAAAATGATATGGTATAATATACAGTTGTTATTGCAGATTATTAAATATTATATGGTAGTGAATATTAAATATTAATCAGTGAGAGTGATGTCGTTTCACCATATCTACATATTGCACAGTAATGGAATTTCACAGTGTCAAGAATATTGAATATTGCACAGTAGGCAAGATGTCCATGGGGCTGGGAGTGGTTATGGCTTTTATGCTTTTATGGCTCTGCTGAGCTATTGTGAGCTGTGAATGTCGATCAGGGAGGGGAAAGGGCAGCCACTGATCTTCTGTGTTATTTACTACTCTCTGATGCCTCTCCCTGTCTGCCTGGATGGAAGGTTAGCAGTTGGAGTCCAAGTTGTGCTTCCTAAGGACTCTTAGTATGCATAGCCGCTGCTGAGCCTTCTTGATGACCGCTGTGGTGTTCTCTGTCCAGGCAATGCCAGTGGAAGAATGCCTAGATACCAGAAGGTGTGGCCCCTCTCCTTACACTCGCCATTGATGTAGAGGTGGGCTAGGTCAGTGCTTTGCTTCCTGAAGTCGACAATGATCTCTGTTTTCTTGGTGCTCTGAGCACCAGGCTGCCAGCTTCAGGAACTCCTGTGCCTACAGGCTGCCTCGTCTCCCTTTGAGATGAATCCGACCACTGTGGTGTGGTCAGCAAACTTGACAATGAGGCTGTTGTTGTGGGCCGGTCAGCAGTAGTGGGTGTAGAGACAGTACAGCAGGGGGGCTCAGCACAGAGCCCTATGAGGAGCAGGTTCTCAGTGTGCGAATGGAGGAAAGGTAGGGGCCTACGTCTCACAGACTGGAGCCCTTTGAGTTCTTTATCCAGGCATGTGAGAGGGGGAGGCAGAAGATTTGGTGAAAAGGATGTAGGGAATTTTTCATTCTGATGTAGTGCTGTAGGATATGTTTGCATGATATGTGAAACTGGTGAGGATCAAAGTCTGGAGGGAGATAGTCCTTGATGTGTTGAAGAACCACATCTTCAAGAGTCTCTTGAAGCACTTCATGATTACTGGAGTGAGCACCACAGGACGATAATCATTTAGGCTGATCATGGGAGTCTTCTTCAGCGCTAAGTTGATTGTGTCTGTCTAATGCAGGGCGGAATGACTAAGCCAGGGAGAGGTTGAAGTGTTTGGTGAAGGTGAGGGCGAGCTGGTATGAACATGCTTTGTGCCACCTTGCCAGGTACTCCATCTGGGCCGGTAACCTTCTTGGGGTTCGTTGCCAGGAGCACCTCTGACATTGTGCTACCGTAGAGTGAGTGGATTGGTGCAGGAACCATGTGGGGGTGGGGGCAGGGCTGGAACAGATCAGTGCTGCTGTGGTGATTCATAGAGTGTAAAGAAGCAATTTAGCTCCTCTGCCAGCGCCCCACTCAGGTCTCCTGTGGTCACATAACAGCCTCTGTAGTTTGTGATGTCTTGTATGCCCTGCCACACCTGTGTTCTGTTGCTAGACTTGTTGTCAGTTTTACAACCCCAATTCCAGTTAAGTTGGAGAGGTTGTGTAAAACATGAAAACAGAATACCATGATTTGCAAATCCTTTTCAACCCATTTTCAATTAAATATTCTCTTATTTAATATTAATTTAATCTTATTTAATAAGACAAGATATTTTATATTCAAATGCGTAAATTGTATTGTTTTTGCTAATATTCATGTTCCAAAAAAGTTAGGAGAGGCAACAAAAGACTGGGAATGTTGAGGAATGCTCAAAAAAACATCTGTTTGGAATATTTCACAGGTGAAAAGGTTAGTTGGAAACAGGTGAGTGTCATGAGTGGGTATAAAGGGAGCATCCCCATCATTCACAAGCAAGAATGGGGTGAGGTTCACCACTCAACGTGCAAGGAATTGCAAGGAATTTACTAATTTTATCATCTACAGTCCATAATATCATCAAAAGATTGAAAAAATCTAGAGAAATCTCTGCAAGACCGAAAACCAACATTGAATGATTGTGACCTTTGATATCTCAGGCGGTAGGACATTAAAAACCAACATCATTCTGTAATGGATATTACCACATGGGCTCAGGAACACTTCCGAAAACCATTGCCAGTTAATACAGTTTGTTGCTCCAGCTCCAAGTGTTTATTAAAACTCTACCATGCAAAGCGAAAGCCATACATCAACAACACCCAGAAACACCGCCGGCTTTTCTTGGCCTGAGCTCATCTGATGATTGATACAAAGTGGAAAAGTGTCCTGTGGTCTGACAAGTCCTCATTTCAAATTGAATTCAAACACCACCTATAAAGCTTCAACAATTAGTGTCCCCAGTTCCCAAACACTTATTGAGTGCTCACTGAGGAAAGGTGATGTAATACAGTGTTAAACATGCCCCTGTCCCAACTTTTTTGGAATTCAAAATTTTAGCAAAAAACGGTAAAGTTGATTGTTTGAATAGCTTGTTCTTGTAGTGTATTTAATTGAATATGGGTTGAAAATATGATATGCAAATCATCATATTATGTTACTATTTATGTTTTACATAACGTAAAAAACTTCACTGGCATTGGGGTTGTAATTCCTCTTTTCAGGTTGGCTCGAGCAGCCTTACACAGAGCTCTGCCACCTGATCTGAAGGCAGCATCACAGGCTCTGAGGAGTATGCAGACCTGGCTTGTCATCAAGGGATTGTTTTTGTCCAATGTCATGGGGTATGGCTCTGTACGTGTGCTTGATGTTTGAGTAATCATGATCAAAGCTGGGTTTTAGTGAAAATCAAAACACAGCAGTCACAAGTTGTTATTTCAAGCTCTCCGTTTTATGTACCAGTGATCTGGCATTGGAGAGATACAGGCTCAGCAGAGGTGGTTTGTGTGGTTGTTTCCTTAGCATAACACCAGACCTGCAGCCCGGCTTCTGCTTTCTGTACCCTCACTGTCTGCTCCACCTTCTAGACCAGTCAACAATCCACTGAGAGGCTCGGCAGTCTCACTATGTCGCCTGGGATGTTATGCGTGTAATAAAAGACACTTGAAACAGATATTTAGTACAACTCTCCGATGCTTAAAAAGGTTCTGGTGGCTGTAATGGATGTTTGCAGAATCACAGACAAATAGCCTAGATAGCTGTAAAGCTGATTTGAGACACTTATCTACTGTAAGTGCTATAGAAATAAATCCAATTTATTTATGTATACTGCTTTAGTAGCTTTCTTAACAGTGATAGAAATGGTAGATACAATTTACAAATAGGTGACTGTATTATTATATGTAGTTTTAACATTTATAAATATTCTGTATGTTTTTGTGCTCTGTATGATTGTGTGTTTCATGTTTTTAGAATATTGACCTGCATGCCCTGACTGGCTGGATTCCAGAACGCATTGCTATGCACTCAGACAATCAGTCATTTATCAAGGATAGCACCTTCCGTATGCTTTTCCAGAGGTAAACACATATGCATAAAGAAATGACCCACTAGTCAAATTGTCACACTTCATAGCAACATACATGGTCAAAGGCTCTGTTTTTTGGGAGGCATTGCTCATATCTTTGTCTCTGCTCTTATCAGGTTTCACAAAGGAGATGTCCTCATCACTGTAGCAACAGGCGTCATGACGGAGGAGGAAGGAGAGAGATGGGGATTAGTGCCCACCCATGCTTATGCAGTGCTGGATATCAGAGAGTACAAGGTTCGTTGGGTTACAGAACTGAACTGAATGTAATCATGAAGACTCGCTCTCACTGCCAGAGCAGATGTGTTTAAAAATCATTAGAACAATTAACAAATTCCAAAATATCCACAATTTTGTGTTTTGAAACAGGTAATGTCAACAAGTTATTATGCTCAAGATGGCATCCTTTCCTGGCTTATCCATGACTATGCAAAACCACATGCTGCACACATTCTAAAAGCCTGAACGTGAGAACGTGTGCAAACTTTTGAAACGAAAAATGTGACAACAGCAACCCTGTACTGTACATCTTAAGCCAAACGGGAAAATGTCTTTTAGGTGTGGAAAAGCCTTACAACATGATATTTTTTTAAGTTTACAAAGTAATGCTTTACCGTCAATGTGTTTCAGGCCTAAAATGCAGGAATGGATGTTTATCATCACAGATGAGATGAAGCTGACCAGACAAAAGATTAAATATCTTGGTAGCGCACTGTCTGACTTTTCATAAGATGCAAGAAACGTGACATTTATTTATTTAAATATCCGTTTTCCGTACTCTCCCAACTTTGTCTGATTTGGGATTGTAGATCAAATTCAAAATAAAGAAAAGTACTGCTTTACTGAATGTACAAATTATAAAAATTGCTCATTTTTTGTCACAGTGACTAACATTGTGCATTGCAGAATTGTAAACACAAAGTACAAAACTGCATTATTAGTACTTCCAGAATTTTGTATGTTCTCCACTAGAATTTATCTCCTTACACTGTATTAATGTGAATATATACATATATTTATTATGATGAAAAGGAATTCCTACCTGTGGACTCAAATTAAATTTGTTCTTTCTGCCCGCAGTACTTTGTTATTGTTGTTTTTTTTTTTTTCTTTAAGTGAACATAAATGGGGGGATTCGAAGTTTCTAATGCAGTTCTCCTCTATGCATTGACTTATTGCTTTTAGACTGTCAGTGCATGTTTCATTTAATTGTCTTTCACATCAGGGAAAGCGGTTCTTACAGTTGAAGAACCCATGGAGCCATCTCAGGTGGAAGGGCCGTTACAGTGAGCGGGACGAGAAGAACTGGACTCCAGATCTACTCAAATACCTCAACTTTGACCCCAAAACCGCACAGAAGTTTGATAATGGTAAGACTAAAACTTGGTACTAAGAAAAGCCGGTATACAGAGGGAGACTGGAGAAATATGGACCAACCTGAAACTGTATTTAAGGTGTGTTTTGGATCATCTGGGAGGACTTGTGCCAATACTATGATGTCATCTATCTGAGTTGGAACCCCAGTTTGTTCAAAGAGTCCTCCTGCATACACAGGTTAGTCTCATACAGCCTCTATATATTATTAGTGTTACATTGTGTAATTTTAGATAAACACTTGGCACTCTTATTATTCTGTATTATTCCACTCACTGCACCTGGGTGATGCAGTGGTATAATAGAGAATGGTACACGACCCAAATAGTACCTGATCTGTGGTTTTCCTGTTAGAGTCCTGACTATTAGAGAACAGAGTAAAGGGGACTAACAAAGTACATACAGAAAACAGATGCATACCACGGCCTGTAATTGTAGAACTAAAGTGTTTCTAATTGATAAGTGTTCAAAACAATTGACACAGCAAACAAAACAAAAATATACCAAAAATAGTTTTTTTCAGTGCTTCAGTGCTTACATTTGTTCTTCAATATTGACCTTAAACATCTTGTAAAGTTCCAGTAACACTTTAGCTCATGTAAATAAAACAAATAATATGTAACCTTTTTAATATGAGATCAAGTAAATTGTAATTACTATGCCAACAGACTGGGGCCGCATGGTGGGTAGCCCTGTTGCCTCATAGTGACAAGCTTCTGGGTTCAGTCTGAGATGACTGGTCTCCTAAATTTCTGCTGAATTGCACAAACCTTAATTAATTTCAGTGATAAGATTCAATTTAATGAGCTGATTCTTTAAAACGTTCCAAAAATGTCCAATAAAAATGTAATTGATTTTTACAAGTTGAGTTGATTTATTTTTGCCTATATAAAAGGGAATCGCTTCTATCGATTAGACAGATCGTAATGGGTGAGGTGGCCTAGGCTATGTCCGGAACATTGTCACCATCTTAAAAGCCACTATATTGGATCAAGGACAAGTTTTCCTAATGGGAAGATGGGCATGTAGCATATCTAAGAATTATTTAAGTAATGAATTGCCACAATCAGTTTAGCAACTCTTGTGGTTCAAAGGTGATCAACACAGAGTTGCCACAACAACTATAAACGTTGCCTGTGATGCACAATATCTTCAGCCTTTCTGTCCGCACATGTGTTTTTTTTAATCAGTGGCAAACAGAGAAGTAATATAATGTTAAAACTAAATGTTTTGAATTTTCTTGGCTGGAAAGCAAAGAACTAGAGAAGCAAAGAACCAGGGCAGGGGGCCAAACTGGATCACATCGAAACTCTTAAAGGCCAGTCTCTCTTTCCAAATATTGTAACAGAGCCGGTCTGTTCACAAATGTACATGGACCCAAATAAGCTGAGCATTCTCTTGGCTCAGTTTGTGACAAAAGTCTCTTGAAAAGTTGGAGCTTGGTTGCAAAAGCAGGATCAGACCGTTCATTTACTGGATACCTCTTTACAGACAAAAAACGAGCTTCTCTTTTCTAAGTGAGAAAAAGGTCTGCAACACAGATCCACAACTGAGTGATTGAGACATTATTATTTCACAATCTCATGGCACAACTCCCTTACTTTGCTTCAAATGAGTAAAAAGTTGCTTACAAAAAGTTGCTGCTGTGAGACTAGGGTAGCTTCCAGCTTCTTACGTTTTTCTGTCCTTTTGTCGTATGAATATTTACTCTAATGCTCATGCTTGGTTTCATGATGTCTCTTAATACTCAATTTCTTAATCACCACAGAAGTCTATCTTTGCATGTGAGACATACACATTTACTGTGACTCTTAGTGAAAAAAGACTTTCTGGTTCTCACTGTCAACTTTGCATTTTTTCTGCAACCCTTACCAAATGTCCTTCTGTGAATTAATCTGCAGGCCCAGAGAAATAAATGGTGTTTGTTTTCAGCTTAGTTCATTAACTCTGTTGCAATATCTTATACATTTGCACACTGCTGCCATCGTCAGGTAAAAGAAAAAACTGCCACATGCCGACGGGCCGCTAATTCTTAAAAGTATGCTGAAAACTGATTCCGTGGGCCATTTAATATCTTACAACAGGCAGCTTTTTTGGCTCAGGACTGGGCTTTTGACACCCCTGGTCTAGGGAAAGGGGGTGTAACAATATGTGTATAAATATAGTTTTGAGAATATGGAAAGGTAATTCTTGTAAAAAAAAAAATCTGAATTAAATATCACTAAAAAACACACATTTCTGATTTGCTTTTCAGTAGCTGGGATGGGAAACAGGGCCCAGTTAAAGATGTGTATAGCTTGGCAAACAATCCTCAGTACAAGCTGGAAGTACAGTGTCCACAAGGGGGCGCTGCAGTGTGGGTACTGCTGACGAGACACATCACTGACAAGGTACGTTTCCACTTAGCAGAGTCCTTATCCAATGCAACTTGACAGTTTCACAATAAACAATCCAAGCAATAGTCGACAAGGACCATGCTCAGTTGTCATTTTGCAGCTTGGCAGTAATGAAATTTTGATCCCTGTCTATAGCTTTGTATCTGAACGCATTCATACTGCAGAGTAGAAGGCTTTCAAGATAACCAAGCGAAAATGTGTGTTTAAGGCATTGTGTACTTTGACTGATTGCTTTGATATGAACTGTTTATGCTTTCTTTTACTTTTCAGGATGACTTTGCACAGAACCGGGAGTTCATCACTTTAGTGGTTTACAAGAATGATGGCAAGAAGGTTTATTATCCAGGTATGGGCCTTATAATTTTGTATCTAGCTTTATATGATATTGCTTGTGACTATTGTTTAAGCTCTCGGCTCTGGCTACTGTGCAGACCATTAAATCTGTACAATCTTGCAGGCAGTTTGGTGAGGTTGCTGCATTATCATGGCGGGATCTAAATAAGTACGTTACACTGATAGTCTTTCTGATGTATGCAGTGTGCTAGCACAACAAATCAAGTTAACGTTCTACCTAAAAGCTCATATTTGTTTATATTTAGATTTAATTGCTAGACGTGGCTTATCCTTACTGACATGGAGGTGGTTTGGCTCTGAAGAGATGGTAGTCTGCAAACTTAAAAATTGGTTGTAATTCAAGATAACTTGACAAAAATTATCAACAATTCATTCATAATTGATTCATAATGGTAATGTTATGACACACGTTTGGAGTCAGCTATCCAAGGCAGGCTTAATCCAACCAAGGTAAAAGCACGAAAACACACTTAGCAAACCTTAGTGGAATCATTCTGCAAAAAAGTGCCTTAGAGGAAAATCAGAAAGACGCAAGAAAACAAACTATCACCAATTACATTACGAAAGAGACCAATTCTGTAAATTCAGGTGGTTGAGCGAGATGGGTTCACACAAGATATACACTGCAGAGGTATTGTTTAATTATCATAATCGACAAAATCCGAGATAATATTGATAAAAATGATTATATAATTTTGTGTCAATATAGCACCATTTGTGAGGCCTTATTATCCAGTTTTTTCCCGTTTTATATACATTGGCATTCATAGATGCAGATGAGAAGCACAACAACGTTAGTAGATTTATCCTAATTACCTTTTCCCATATTTTGTCAAATCTAAAACTGGCCAGTATTGTTGCTCTGCCTAATTTTTATACACTGCTTACAAAATTGGGAGATATTTTATTAAGAGATATTTCATTTGGCGTTTGTTTTTATTTCATTTATACTGTGCTATATTTAATGCTCTGCTCACAAAAATGAAATATCCCATAATTTTTGTGATTTTTGTGTTACTGTGGTACTGGAGTGTAAGTGATTCAGAAAACATGTTTTTTTTCCCCCAGCCGACCCACCACCTTACATTGATGGCATCAGAATCAACAGCCCACATTACCTGACCAAGATCAAAGTGACCAGTGCTGGAACTCACACCTTTACACTGGTGGTTTCTCAGTATGAGAAGCAAAATACCATCAACTATACATTAAGGGTAATTCTTTCTCATTCTCACTACCTATTTCATCAAGATATAAACAGCTCATGTGATAGACAGAAATCACACCCCTAGACTGATATACATCAGCGTAAAATAATAACAAAACAATATAATATCCATAATATGCTTAAGGTCACGCCCTAACTCCATCTTCTTTTTTTTGGGTTTTATGATAAATGATGCACCAAATTGTTGCATTATTACCACCAACTGGAGTAGCTTGTGCTTCGTGTGTGAAAGGCCACACGTCCTAGTGTTTTATTTAGGGTGTCCATGTTCAAAGTCCAAATTGTTCGAGTAAAGAGGCGGTCGAATTTTGAGGTTCTTAAATGCCCTTTGACACTGACAACACATGCTTTTAAAAAAGCTCCTGAGAACAAAATATATTTGATAATGCAGTTGGAAGAGTGTTTTTTTAAACCTTATGTTTATGATCCCACGTCGAATAAATACAAAATGCCTAAGCCAGTGGGCAATGCTTTTTGACATTGTCTGTTACATCATGGTATTTGTTTTGGTGTCTTAATTCTTAATACCACCAAAAACATTGCTCACAAAATTAGGGAATGTTTTAAAATAAAATTACAAATAATGGTGTTAATGCTTTATAGAATTTAAGCGTGAGCATACTAGCTGTTAGCACGGTCACTTTACCTTTTTGGTACAATACCTTTTGTTGGAAATTAATTGATATAAAAATGCTTTCAACATTGCACAACATTTACAGTAACCAACAATATTATTATTATTAGCGACCCCTAATATTTACCTGAGCTGTGGCATCTTTTAATTTAACCATCTGATTGCTAGTCTAGTCTGTCCATGTTGGATTTAGTTAGTTTCTTCCCTGTATACGGTATACAAGTATTTTGGTACAATCTGCTATTTCTTAAACCAAGGCATGCACTTTTTAGTTACAGAAGTATTCCTAGCTCATTTTAACGCACATTTATCAAAAGCACACAAGGGCACATATCTCTGAGACTATTAGATTATTAGAAAATGTGAAATGTAATAACTGCTGTAATATTAAGTACTTTGATTTCCCCAGGTCTACTCAGTGTGCAAGTTCAATTTCTCTAAAATCCCAACACCTTTCACTCATACCAAAAGGGTAAGCGAAAGCGTCATTAAGTCCATTTGTTGTGAAGAACTACGTGGGTGTGCTTCGTTACACTGTTTGTATAACAATAATCTCACTGAGAATTTCTGTATAGATAAATGGCCAGTGGAAGGGGATCAGTGCAGGAGGCTGTGGGAACTATAAGGACACCTACAAGAATAACCCAATCTACCAGTTCAATCTAGACAAACCAGGTCCTGTACTCATTGAGCTCCGTGGCTCCAGGTAAGTCTACCTGTAATTTCTTTCTGTAGTCAGAAGAGAATGCATGTCATACTGTATATTGCAATGCAAAAGAATTTCTGAATGTGTTGTAGGTTGCTTTATGAATATGAACATGTTTATGAGAACACTTACTGTATGTCTGTAGTTGTATACTAATTCAGAGAAATGCTGGGATTCCTTCGGTAGGCAATACAGTGTGGGCTTTGAGATTCTAAATGTGTCGGCTGTTGGAGACCCAGGAAACTCAGGCTTCCAAAAGAAGAGCAGTGGAGATTACAGGTAATGTACTGCTCATGTCTAAGTGGTGTGTATGTACAAGGATTCAGTGGCATTACTTGGAATTGTTCGACGTTCAAACAGCTGAGTATCTGTCTTTCTTCAAGCGCTGTGGGAAGACCCATTTATTCTGCAGTTACCTCGACTAAAACCTACCCATTCTCCTTCTCTCTGTCTTAAAAAAAACACACAGCCGTAACAGCTTCATAAGTGTATTCTTGTTTAGATTCCTGATTATTAGGAATAGATTATGCTACTGATGTCTTAAAGCACTTTTGAAAGTCTGTCTGGATGAGGGCGTCTGCTAAATACTGTAACTGTAATTGGCAGGGAAAGGAAAAAAAAATACGGAAAGGAAAAAATGCCAGTTAATCTAAGTGCCAAAGCCTCCTTTCTCCACATTACATGCAAGAAGAACATTTGCTTCTGACCATTTGTTGACATGCTTCTGTAGAGTTCAGATTACATCGTGCATGTTATGTTTCTCATATCAGTGAGCATGTGATTTCAGTGCCAATTCTGTTACATTTGGTGTGTCGATATCAGGTTATCAGTCCACGTTTACTGAATGAATATCCAATTGTAGTAAGTACAGGTATGATACTTAATAGCCATAATATATTCAGTGAAATTGAATGTTATGTGAGTTTGCCACATACTGATATTCTGGTTTTACATTTTGTAACATTTATTTTCACTATTTAAGACATAAAAAAAAAAATTTAACATAACTTTACTGTAGAGATGCGGGTAAAGTACTGGCTCACTCAGCCCCCTTGTTACACTGCATATGCTCTTCACATTTACATCACCAGCACTAACCAAACATTGCTCTGCATTCAGTCCGCTCATGCTACTGCTGCATATTTTTTATTAAAACTTTTAGCACCCAAGCTTGCGTTTGTCTGTGCTAGTGATCACTATAACAGATAATTTATCTGGCAAGGTAATATATGGATTAAGTACTGTGATAATATGGATAACAACAATATTGGACTACCAACATTTATGTGACTGGACATTATGCATACATGTATTGGTGCAATTTTGTTATGTAGTGCTAATGATTATGAGTGGTGAAACATCTTCATGACTGATTCCAGTCACCAAGAATTATCAATACACGACATTCACAGTGTTGGAGTAGTTAAACGGTGGAATATTTGTTACTTAGGGTTTGGATGTATTGGTGGTTTCACAGGAATTTGCATTATTTGAATGATATTGAATATATAATATCTTTTCAGGGCATTTCACAGGTGATGGGAAGTTTGAGTGGATTCAGAACCAAATTTAGGCCAAATTCAGAACTAAAGCAAAAAAGCCTGCTTCTCCATTATCACTCTCAAGTCTGATTAATAGTGTTCATAATGTATGTCTTTGAAACATGGTTAAAGAGAAATAGAAGATTATGCTGAACAATGGAGGTGAAAAGGAGTTCTAATCTAATAACCTCACTATACCGAAAATAAAGATGGAAATAAACAGTAACCGATGTGTGTCTTAAACAGAGTGCTTTAAGTAGGTATATCCAGTTGGTGAAGCATACATTTAAAATACTGTCACAATTACAAAGACTTAGTACCAAATAATGATTAAGGTCACTTTGTCACCTGTTTGAAATCACAGCTTGAATTTAGTTTTTACCAGCTCTAAAATGCTCTCATTCAAACTTTTTAAATCGTGTTTCAGGCCTGAAATGCAGGACTGGATGTTTATTAACAAATAAATGAAGTTGATCTGATAAAACATTAAATATCCTTGGTTCATACTGTCTACAGTGAAATGAAGGTCGAAGTACACCTGAGGACCACTGAATTTTTAAAAAATTATTTGCATTTTCCGTGCCGTCCCAACTTTTTCTGATTTGGGGTTTTATCTAAATCAACCACTTAATTGAGACTAACCTCATTTCCTTCATTATTACAGGTGTGGATTTTGCTGTTTGGAGCTCGATCATGCTCCTGCAGGCATCTACAATGTCATCCCCACCACTTTTCTGCCTAAACAAGAAGGGCCCTTCTTCCTGGATTTCAGCAGTGCAACACCTCTCCGAGTGTCTCAGCTCCAGTAAAACTCAAAACTCAAGATCATTAACATTAAACAGTGGACATGCCTGCCCTCACCCTGCTACTAACAGTCAGCCTTTGAATGGGGGTAATTTCTGACACTTTTTTCACAGTGGAATACCATCACAGAGTGTTTACTTGGCAATATGCGGTTTGCTCGGCTCTAACTGTTATTGCAGAATGTTTATATATAAGGGACATTGCTCCAAACACATGCTCATGGCATGAGTTTTCTTTCTACTCAGGAGACAGCAATAAACCATTGGTTTACAGCTTATAATAGAAATCTAGAAACGTTGGTACATTCTGATCCAGTTTGGAATGTTATTTGTTGTGGTCGTGCTAATCTGTAGCCCAGTGCTTTCGGGTCTGTTGTCTTTACATCCATCAGTGTTTGGTCACTTCGTTACCAAGCATTATGCAAATATATTATACAGCCGGGGAATTGGAGTGAGTGCACATGTTTACAACATGCATAGTAATTACATTTTTTGAGTCACAAATTTTGTGATTAAAATTGATCGCTGCTCTGTCTACTGCTGTGAGAATCATAGCCCTTTTATTTATTTTATATTGAATTGAATTGAATTGAATTGAATTGAATTGAATGAATGACCTGTTCTGTTATCTCTTTTACTACTTCGTAAATTAAATATTTTGGGAAACCTATTTCTGGGATAGTTGATCTTTACTACTGTGGTTCTTCTTTGATCCCAGCATGACATCGGTATATTCCAAAGAACATCTTGTGATGTTACTTTTCTTAGGTTTATGTTCTCACGTGCCCCCATAAATGCTTGATGAGGTTTAGGTGACTGTAGTGGAAAGGCCATGACAGTACACATTCATTCATTATGTAACTTGTAATAGAAGCTTTGCATTTTATTTGTAGAGCAAAATAGAAGCATTTCCACTAGCTGTCTACTGTAAGTGAATGCGTGAATCTGAATTGTAAATGGAGTCACCAGAACTAGATAAGAAAAGCAGAAATCTACAACGTCTGTCTCTTCAAAATACACTGCTCACAAAAATTAGGGGATATGTCATTATTTCACAATTTTTGTGAGAAGTATATATATACAATATCTAATACAGAATTACGTAATCATGTTCTCTGCCTCATGAAATTATTGAATGAATTATCCATTATCCATATTAAAATGCAAACAGAAATCTGAACACTGAGTCAATTGTAAACGTGTATAACATGCTTCTGTTATAATGCCCATTCGGCTCCGTATGTGACTGGTTTTAACTTGCAAAGATGAAATTTAGGATCAGGAAAGTACAGACTACAGTTTTCATGCAGGCATGAATGCTACCCGTATTACTGATTTCACATTACCGTTTTTGTGATTAGTTGCTAATCTTGTGGAAAGAACTGAAAATGGATCGGGTTTGTGTTATGATTTGTACTGATGAATAAATGGTGATTTATCTGCAGTAGCAGTCCAATTCAGTTTCTAAAGTATTCAAAGGAGAATGCTGTAGCATCTGGATTGTTTTTGCTATTCCTTATGGATGCACCACTGTGTGGTACTATGTGGCATCTACCATATTGTGCTTATCTTAACTTTAATGGAGGAAAGTGTCTTCTGTCATCAGTTAGCAGTGTATACATATATACATACACAAGCATAGTTTATTGGACCCGTGATGAGTGGTCAGCTGTCCTTGTCTCTGATGAGTCATGCTTCAGTTTGCAGCCTGGCTATCATCGTGTCCTGATCTGGGGTAACCGAGGAGTACGGGAGAATCCATGTTTTATGTGAGAAAGGGACTTCTTCAGTGGTGGTGAAATCATGGTTTGGGCTGACAGCAGCATTGGTGTTCGCATCAAGCTTCACGTCATCAGGAATGGATCAACTAACTGCTGTGAGATACTAAGATGAGGTCATGGACCCTACAGTGGTACCCTATGCTAGAGCAGTTGGATTTAACGTACTTTTCATGGACGATAATGAAAGGCCCCACAATGCACGACTCAACAACATGCTTCAGGAGGCTGGAATCGAACATGTGGGACTGGCCTTCATGTTCTCCAGACCTGAATCCCATTGAATTTGCTTGGGATGTACTGGGAAGACTTCTGACAAACTGTCCAATGCCCCCATGAACACTTGAGCTAGAAGTTGCCTTGGAGCAAGAGTTGTAGATGATCCCACTGCTGGAAAATCTGATCCTGTCACGGTCAGTGTGTTTTGGCAGTCTTGGGTGATCATACACCCTACAGAACAGTCAATGTGTGGTACTCTCATCCAGTTTAAAATGCTTCTGCTCACCCCCATGGATATCACTTGCTACTCACTAATGATAATTGAGTTTGAAGCTCATTTGCATAATCAAACAACTTTCTTTGACTCTTCATTTGCTTTTCTGATGTTCTTGCTTAATGAAATAAAATAAAATGCTTATTTTTGTAATTCCTTCATATGTCTAATTTTGAAATATCCTCTGAACTGTGTATTTTATATACAGTGGGGAAATAAGTACCTTATACACTGCAGATTAAGTATTCACACTGGCAAAGAATGGAGAGGTCTGTACTTTTTATCATAGGTACACTACAACTGTGAGAGACCCCCCCCTTCCCCAGAACTAAATATTTGGTTAGAAGTTCAGATATTTTCTGTAGTTCTTGACTAAGTTTGCACACACTGCAGCAGGAATTTTATTTTGGAACACTCCTCCATACAGATTTTCTCCAGATATTTCAAGTTTTGGGGCTGTTGCTGGGTAACTTCAGTTTCAGCTCCCTCCAAAGATTTTCTATTAGGTTCTGGACTGGCTAAGCTACTCGAGGACCTTGAAATGCTTCTTACATTACATGAGGTTGTTGGCCAAAATCTCATGGGATATGATCCCATCCATCCTCCCTTCAATATGGTACAGCTGCCCTGTTCCCCCAAAGTATGATGTTTCCACCCCCATGCTTCACAGTGGGGGACGGTGTTCTTGGGGTTGTACTCATTCTTGTTTCTCCAAACGGCGAGTGGAGTTCATACCAATAAGCTGCATTTGTTCTCATCTGACCACATGACCTTCTCCAATCCCTTCACTGGATCATCCAGACAGTCGTTGGTGAACTTTGAACAGTCTCATGAAAGACCCTAGCATTTGGAATAGTAGCTGATAAGAGTCTGGATAGTCCTTTTGGTCTGGAGCAGCCAGTGTCTATTGTTTTCAGGAATACTGATTCATCTGACCAAAATACGTTTCACTGTGATGGTACATCCTAGATGCTTCTGAGAAGTTGAAAAATGGATGATGTGTGCTCCAGACTATTATCAGCTACAGACTAATTAGGAATAGGCATATGTGGCATGCAGTGGTTTAAAAAAGTTGACCCACCACTGTGTTTATCCACTGACCCCTGCTGATGAAATGGTATTACATCCAGGCCATGCTTAAGCTGGCAAGCTGTTCTTCATAGACGGGAGAAGTAGACCCGTGTCCTCGATCAAGAGAAGTAAGGTTAAAACATGGGAAAGAGAACCCAGTTACTTAAGGAAAACAGAAGGGTCAACTGAATAGTGATTATTACTTTATTGATGTCTAGAAACAAACAACAGAAAATTAAACATCTTTAACCACATTTAGCATACAAAATCCTGCTCCAACAAAATGAGGGAAAAGGACTTAAAAAGGACATATGGAAAAGACATGAAGAAAAGAACATAAAGTCCATTTACTAAAACATTACAGACCATGTTCGTTCTTTTTTTTAAACTTCCAAATGCCTACATGGTTTGTCAGATAAAGCAGTACAAATACAGATAGCTAGGCTACACAATGCAGTATGCCTTCATTGTGTTTCTGAACATCCAATGACATATTGTATATTTCTATTGCTTTTTCTACTAAAGTGGTATTCCATGTTTTACAGAGACACATGACGGCATGCACACTGTGTGTATGGGTCATGGTGCTTCTGGGATGTGAGGGGAAGTGAACAAGGCCTGTGCTCACACGGCCATGAGAGAAAAACTAAATGCCACACACTCATATTTTTTTCCACAAGAAAGTATACAATTCCATCTCTGCACCAATCAGCATCAATAAAGTGACTGCGGCTGGATAGGTCAGAGATGGGAAGTTACTGGCACATGTATGAGAGTGTAGAGTGGCAAAAGCAGTGTGATTGTGCTGGTGGGGTTCAAGGACATACCGAATGACTTATGCTCATTTACTTTGCTGTTGTCCACCTGCACTTCTCAGAGGTAGCACCTGCAAGTAGCTCTTGATGCTCGATATGTTACTGTTTTTATTGAGAGCATTGTTCAGCTCATCCTCTGCACCCTCTGCTCTGTCACCTACACACACACAAAGCAAAATAACCCATAATAATTTAATTCACTGGATTACAAAGATGATTCCGCAAATTCACATCACGTCAGGCAAGACTAGCGTCACTTTTATCCATGCGTTTCCTCTGCCGTTTGAAGTAAAGTACTTTGTAAAAATGTTAGGCCACTGTGAGATTAGATATACCAAGACACTGGAAATGTATGTGCGGTATTTAAAACTGAGCAAAAATACATATAAGCTACAGTTTTAAGTATTTAGTGTGACCTCCCCTTACACTTGAGTAATAGCATCATCTGGCAGCTTCATCAGGATGCTAAGTTGATCCTTCTACGGTATAAATAAGCGTGTTCACGCATGTTTTTTTGGATATTTATACGGTGTGCAAATGCTAGAATATGCTAAAGCTCACAGAGATTGAAATCAGTGGTAAGAGAAATTATGAAGTGACAAATCAAAGTTTGAAACATGTGGGTCCAATCATTGACTATATGTTATAAAGGGTCATTATCCATCCATTATCTTCAACTTAATCCACACAGGGTTGCAGGGGAGCCCATCCAGCAAGGAACAACCCTAGACGGGGTGCCCATCCATCGTAGGCCACACACACACAGTCACACACTAAGGGTCACTTTAGAGACACCAATTAACCCAACATGCATGTCTTTGGACTGTGGGAGGAAACTGGAGTACCCGGAGTAAACCCACGCAGACACGGAGAGGACATGCAGAATCCGCACAGAAAGGACCCAAGCCGCTCCACCCTGGGATTGAACCCGGGACCTTCTTGAGGTCAGCGGTGCTACCCACCGAGCATGCACCAAAGGGTCATTATAACGTTGCTAAAACAACAAATCTAATGGTTGGCCTAAGACTGCAGCTGAGTACTGTACATCTCTGATTCAGATTTGTCAAAATAGTCATCAGAGCAAGCATATAAGAAAATGATTCAGGGGCAAAGATACTTTTAGCTATATTTACATAATTCTACTGAATGCACACTGATAGAGGTCTCACTGGGAACTTCTCACCTCTCTCCAGGTCGCACTCAGGTGAGGAGGCTCCACTGCACTCGCTGCGAGGACCAAGGATAGGTGAAATTAAACCAAAATCAGTCAGGGACACAGTGCTGGGCAGTTCCAGGCTGCACGGGCGAGATGAGTTTGAGGGAGTTGATGATGAAGACGACGAAAAAGAAGAATACGAGCATGCGGATGATGAAGAAGAGAAGAGGCACTGCAACTGTAGCGAACTTGTGTCTCTGGAACTCAAGTTGCAGCTGGACTGTGTCTCTGAATTCTCCTCTGACATGGTACTGTTACTGCAGTTTTCATCCTCAAACGACACAACTAGGACAGAGCAGGGGTAAAATAAAAAAAAGATGTCATGTTATATACTGCATGTAAAAAAAGTCCCCTCTGCCTGAGGATTTTTCTAATTTGTTATTCTCATGGTAAATGGTGGAAAAATGTGCATGCATCCTCATCCTTAAGATCTTATCGAAAATGACATTTCCCAAACATTTCCCCCATATTTCTAAGGGAAAGTATGCGGCTAATAATTTAGGGTATATTTCAAAATGAAATGTCCCATAATGAAATAACCCATAATTTTTGTGAGCTGTGTAATTCTGGAACTGACTACATGATGTGATATTATTTATAATATACACAGTGGGGATACTGTGTTTTTCCATTACAAATCATATTATCTGCATAACAGTTTGAGTTAAAAAGTTGAATGTATATCTATTGTGGGAAAGCACATATCATCTGATTTTGCTCACACTTGTGTGGTCCATGCCAGCTGATGTCTACACACTGCAATTACAGCAAAAAGGAGAATGTATCAAATAATATTCTGAAATGTATGCATTTTCAAAAGATTTAATTTTCATTCAAATGTGATGCTGTCATACGAGTTTGCAATGAAAAGGAAAGTTTAGGGAAATGGCAAAAAAGTTGCACTAGTGTCACATAATCTGACTCTAAAAAACAGCCAATTCCAGTCATTAGCCAATCGATGAGTGTATAATATGAACTATAATTAAATTTGTCTGAGCACAGCTAAACACAGGGCAATTCGAAATTCAGAGTATGGTTTCTGCTGAATGTGTATGTATGTGCATTATTGGATTCCCATCATAAAGCTGAAATACACTGCTCACAATATTTAGGGGGCATTTAATTTTGAAATATCTAATGTTTGTGAGCAGTGTATTATTGGGCCATTGTAACGCCTGTACATAAAATCCCAAAATGAACAAGTCTCAAATAATATGTAATCAGAAAGTGAAATCAAGTCATAAAATAGTACTAAATTATGAATAATCATGCCATTTTACTGAGTTCTAATTGCCTTGATAACAGTGGGATTCCAATCTCTAGTGTTCACTCACTGGAAATGCCATCAGATTCCATTTTAAAGTTGGATATGTCGTCTCCAGTCAGCCCGTCTCCCTCTGCCCCCACTCCTCTCTCTCGTAGACCAATAGCCGAGGAGCGGCGGTGCTCATGGATCTCGTCGGAGATTATCTCTAGATTTTTCAGAGCTGTCTTATATTCCCCTTTGGCATGCAGTAGCTTGGCCTGCAGGTCATCCACATTTTTCTTCAGTTGCTAGAATGGACAAAGATTTATGAGATGCACATAAGGAGACCTAGAACATATAGAGAATCAAACTGCATCTCCAAAAGTGTACTTTGCATAATTCTTCATGCAGATAGCTATTTTACATTTACATTACTCTTAACACTAGAATATAGCGTGTGCAGGGCTGACATACTTGTACCTCTAAGCATCGTGACCAAACACCAAATTGCAATCCATCAAATTCTGCCTCTCAAAACTACTATTACTTTTAGATAAATTATTATGGGTCTCAAATTTATTGTGTTGAAATGTACCATTTCAGAATCAGATTCATTACATTATTATTTATTTTGTCAGATCTGCAAAAACGATCATAACAAATATACTTATATATATTTATGGCCAAAATTTGAGGATACTACATATTTTGTTTTTCACAAAGTTTGCTGCCTCAATTTGTTTTAGAACCTTTTGTCAGATGTTTATATGGTACAACCTCAATTCCAATGAAGTTGGAACATTGTGTAAAACATAAATAAAAATGATATAGGATGATTTGCAACAGGGGCAACAATGTTAAAACAAACACCTGTTTGGAACCTCCCACAGGTGAGTGTCATGATTAGTTACAAATTCACAAATATAACAATATTAAGTGTTATTATGTAAAATGACTGGAGGGATATCGGAAGTACACTGCTATGGCTAACCAGTAAAATGAGATGTGTGTTCATTTGAAACCCATCACTGGTATCAGGATTCCCCCATTATAAACATTTAGACTTACCCAATCATAAATCTTACCTCAAGCTGTAAGTAGTACTTTGCCTTCAATTCAAAGTAAGGCCTGAGGGAGAGAATATAGTATCTATTAATAAAACAATACATACTGCAATGGTAACCACTGAGCATTTGTGCCAGGTATTATGGCTGCCAGAATGATTACCTGCCTGTCACTCTGTCTGCAAACCTGCAGCTCGAGTATTATGCATCTGCACATACTGAGGGTAAATTCCCTGCGTTCTTTTTCTTACATACTTTAGATGAGCTCAGATTCTAAACAGAAAAATCTGAAACTCTAAAATCTCACAAGCACTTCTAAAACCCACTAATGTCAGCAGAAAGTGCCTGAGGAATTGCCTTGCTTTCTGTTAAAGAAACCAAAGTCATTCATTAAGACGTTACCCAAATCGAAGAGGACCTGTGTGAAACTGCATTAAATCATGGTATGTGCATTTGTACACTCACTTGGACTTGTTGATGGAGCATTTGAGCTTCTTCTCCAGCTGCTTCATGCGACTCATTGCAGAATTGTATTTGGCCGCTGTCTCTTTATGTAGCAGTTCGCTGCGACTCTTCGTCTGCTCTGCCTCCATCACCTTCAAACACAGTGACATATCACAACCCATTTCCTCACAATATCCCAGCATCATGATAGCTAAATCTTTAGAGGTTAAACCAATTTCGATTTCCGTTTTTTTTTTTTTTTGTGATTCCCATTTTGGCTGATTCCATTTTTTCCGGTCCAAGAATTCTAAATGGCAGCATACAGATAATTTTTGTTCAACGTTTTTATTAATGGAAACATTTTTATTGCTAAACAAAGACAGCAGCCTCTGCTGGCTTGTCTGGCTCTGCGCTCTGTTAGTTATAGCTTTCACAAATTCCACAATCTCAGCGTGGTGATGCTGTGTTAAATGTCTAATTATTCTGAGTGTTTTCAGAGTACTTGTTCTGAGGCTTACTTTCGTTCTGCTTCTCTAGTACTGTGCTATATAGGGAGAGACCATTTAATGTACTAAGTGGTAACCTTAAGGCACAACTCAAATCTAGCACTTCCGCGTGCACGTGTGGCTAAATGTGACCGGTACAGAAGTAGTTCTTCTGTGAGGTCGATTCTGGTCAGTGGCTGATCGATCGGTATATCTGTATGTATGTTTGTAATCACATAACGAAAAGCAATGTGCACTATTGAGTACTTTGTGTGTAACCTGTGTGTTGAATGTTGCCTGAAATCATGCAGAGTACTCGTACAGAAACCTGCTTGGTTATTTATATTGTTACATTACGCACCCTCTGGGTGGCATGGTTAAGCATCTCTTGCCATGCTGAGTCAAAGTGCCGCTTGTCTTCCTCCAGCAGCTTCTGCTCAGCCAGTGCGATGGTTTCTTTGGCAGCGCACAGCACCTCAGTGGCCCTCTGGAAATCCTGTGTGGCCCTCTGGGCCTCCAGTTGAGCCTGGTTGATATAGAGAGGCAGCAAATATCAGTCTGACAACAGGAAAGCGTGCGCCCACGTGCCAAGCCAGATTTTCACTCAGCAATAAGAGTGGAGAAGTCCTGCTGAGGGACCAGCTGGTCTTCAGTATTTTCTTCCCACATATTAATCTGTTTTCATCCAATTCCGACAAACACAACAGGAATGAACAACGTGGTTATGGTTAGATTTAAGCATTAATAATAAATAAATACATATTATTACTATAATTACAGCAACACTATGCTCTTAGTGATTGTAATTGTGCACCCACAGGGTATCCCAGATAGACGGTGTACAACCTGGTAACTATATTACATGGAAAACAAGTTAATTTACTAGCTTGTTATTGGAAGAAAGACATGAACATGCCAAACTTTACACAGCCAGTGACAGAGAGGGATTTCAAACTTTGTACCAAGGGATACAGTTATGCAATATGGCAAGGGACAGACTACATGGTGTTCAACACACACACACACACACACACACACACACACACACACACACACACACACACACACACACACACACACATATAAATA
>JAUZST010029791.1:15754-29514 GCA_034779995.1 Parotocinclus haroldoi | reverse complement strand
CACTGTCTTCGGACAGTGGGTGGCATCCGGATTAAACTCATCAGCTGATCAACAAAGGAGAATACTGATCTACCCCGGGATTGAGCTCAGGATCTACTTGCTGTGAGGCACTGGTGCTAGCCACTGAGCCACCCCCATGCTGTTGTGTTTGCTTGAATAAGTGTAATATGTGCTGCTTGTTGTGTCTGCAGACTTTGATGGTGGAAGCTGAAGCAGCTGGTGATGTCAGACTCCTGGAGTTCCATAAGCGTCTGTACCCTTGAACCCAACTGTCCAGAAGTCATTAACAAAGGACCGTCTGGCCATGCAGGAGCCAGTACAGCTAGTACATTCGCAGTCATTCCTCTTAGTTTTGAATGTCTTTGCTTATTACAAACAATGTGATTGCTTATGCTGTCAAACTCACCATATTAAGTCTTAATGCTGGTCTGTACACACACGGGGTGGCTTTATAATTCAATTAGGGAAAGTGCCACTCATAACAAGTTAGCTTTGCTTCCCAATTTTACAAGCAGAGGATTTCAAATGGTTCTGGCCCAAACTTGTGAAATAGCATAAATAAAACGATTTGACATCAGGCACTAATGGCTATTAGTCACTTTTAAAGCAGTTGGCATAGGTAACACACTCTGATATTGCAGATGAAATGTAGCTCTTTTGAAATTAAATAGCCTGAGTAATATCCTCTGCCAAACGTTTGTGTTTTTTTTTTATTAGCCATAGGCTGCCAGTAATAGAACAAAATGGCCAAGAGCTGCAACGATTCAGCATTCACATCTTGGATCCGTATTCGTAATTCCCATTGCTAATGCTTCATGGATGAGTGGGTGGATGAAACCTAAAGAGCTGGTTGGTATGTAAAAGCAACGCTTTATTATGATCTCCTTTATAATCTAAAACTTGTAACACACCAGCTGTCCAAAAGGAAAACAATGATATTAAAAATGATATTAAATTGAATTTCAGGATACCAATTACTGAGTGATACGTGTCCAGTAAACCAATACATTTTGTAAACCAATTTTATAAAGCAAGTATTTTTTTTGCACAGGAAAATGTTTGTAAACTGATTTAAACCAATAATTGAATATTCTTTAATCTTATTAAAATGTAACACTTAAATGGTGAAAACAACAACATTTTGTGTCGGCTAAAAAAGCTCACACAATGACCCGCCTACTGCTATGAAGTGTTTCACACCTGTTGTTGCGGTAGTGACACAGCGATCTCTACATCCGGAGAACGTTTTCTTTCTGTAAAGAGGGCAAAAAGGGTGGTATGTGGAATACAAAGTGGTGTACAAACAAGGAGGTGTACTTTATGAAGTGACTGATGAGTGTATATTATTATTATTATTATTATTTTCAGACGTTTAGTTTTGTCTAATACTTGGAATTGGTGTGATTATAGTCTCTAGCCTGAATATATGGAGTCAAACAGGAAATTGGATTGATTCTCACATGTCCCATGTGTTTGCTATAATTTAGAATATAAAGTGTTTGAGCAGTGATTGAATTACCCTGCTTGGACCAGAGTGACCGGCAACTAATTTGTCTGATACAGAAATGTGATATATCTGCTCTGTGACCTCATAATTGATGTACTGTAATTTAGACCAACATTTGAACAAGTGCTTCCTGAAACCTTCATCACGTATTCAGTACCTTAATGCCGATTTTTGCATTAATTTGCAGTCGGCATACATTATATGTCCAAAGGTTTGTAGACATTCCCTTCCAATTAGTCATCATTGTTATTTCAGCCACACTATTTGCTTACGGCTTTTTAATAATGAAGTATAGAGGTACGGAAGCTTCATAGACAAACGCCCTTATCCAGAGCAACTTACAACTGATTCTTACAATCCAAGCAGTTGTTGAGTTAAGGGCCTTGCTCAGGGACCCAACTGTAGGAGCTTGACAGATGGCTTTTGTACCCTGAACCTTGTGGTCCGGAGTCCAGTACCTTAATAGCTGGGCCAACACAGTCCCACAGTTATATGTAAACTCATGTCTTTGGACTGTAGGGGGAAACGAGTATACAGAGTAAACCCATGCAGACACAGGGAGGACCCAGGTGACCCTACAAGAAATCTAATGGTGGCCTACGACTAAGACACTACTACTACTATAGTGTAAATTGTGTAATAAAACTTTATAATAATAGTTTGCTCAGCCACTGTGAATCGGATCTACCAACCTAGAGTTTAAAAGCTTTTAAAACACAATTTAAATAACTTTCACTATGTGAGTTGCTCACGATGGGCTGTAGTGCTGCAGTGTGAGCTGCAGGAGGAAAACCATGTGAGTCTATAATTCATTTTAGTTAACATAGGACTTAATTTGCAGCTAAAAACAATACCATAAGTGTACAGTGTAATGTATGATAGACTCTGGAAACACCTGCAAACTTAAAGATTCATGCATCCAAGCATATCCCAGCAAAAAATCATGCACGTTCAGTCTGACGTATACATCTGCCGTGTGAAAAATGTGATCTCAGTGATTCTGAGATTCTCACACGAAAATTCTCCCTTTTGACCTACACTCTCCTTCACCTGTCATGTCGTGCAGCTCAGATGTCTGTCAGTCTGTCTGCCATCATCCTCTGAATCTGCCTGATGTCTTTCTTTAGTTCTTCTTTATCAAGTTTGGCCTTGGTATCACCAATACGCCTCAGGGTAGCAATGGCATCGTGGATCGACTGGAAGCCTGTGTGTTCAAGTTCACAAATGAAAAGTGTTCTTGTGAAATCTGAAGTGCTTCTGTGCTCTACAGTGTTGTGTGCCTCGAATCTCATCTATAATGCATTGCCTTCCTCAGCCTATTTCAGAAAAAAAGTGTGTGATTAAGAGCTCTTGCTCCTGTCGTGGTGATTCGTCAGGTTCATTGTAGCAGGTCATATTGTCTTGCCTGTTGTTTTTTTTTTTTTTAAAGGAACCATTTTGTAAAAGATTTTAGAGTTAGCTAAAAGCAAAGCCAAATACGTTCTAAAACCCAATGCTAGGAACTAAGTTGTGCTTGAAATGGACGAGGAAGCCTTCATTTTGGGCAAATCTATGACTTGTACTGTGGATTGCACTAAGTGAATGCATTATTTATTCCCCCGGCTATCATCTGGTACTGAAAACAAACACCTGGGTAACAGTGAGGTCTGTTTCAGGGCTTTCAGAACTTGACTTGTTATCTGTAGGAGATCGAAAACTTGAGCACTTTGAGTATATTCCATCCTCATCTGTTTATACCACATCGGAATCGCCTAGGTTATTCCCACAACACGTTTTCAACACGTTTTCCTGTAAGGAGAAAAGTATACTAAACCTCGTATTGCGGTTTATGGAAAATTGTTTACCAATGGCAAACATTTGAATGGGAAAATGTAATACAAACTCTTAACAGCAATCGTATGACTATTTGAAGAAAATGTTTACTTTCGTCTTTTATAACAGGTGGGATAAATTTGGTAACGGGAACTCGTGTCACATGACACACACAGACTCAGCTCCCACCCTAATGAACATGGACTTGATCCGAAATGCAAGAATTTAATGTGCAACTTAAACCTTACCTCGCCAGAGGTGGGGTATGAACCAGGAAGGCTCTGGCATAGAGTTCTGGTTTGCAGTAAGTTAGTATTGATATAGAATCCTGTTAATGGTGTGGTTTGGGTTGTGCTCAATTTTTGGAAGGGTAAGAGGCCTCTCTTCTAGTCTGGCACCTGTAATGACCGTCCTGTCAGCCTAAACATGGGTGCGTTTGTGAGTTCTGCCTCCTCAAAGTCCCAAAGCCGCTCAGCGTGGAGGCTGGATCTGTGTGCATCATGTGATGCAGACCAGGGCTGCCCCGATGTTACAGTTACACCGGGCTGCTGGTCTGTACGTGCACAGACTGATTCACCTGACTGGTACTCCGTCCTCATCTGTTCCAGTTCTTCTCGGATGCTCTTCTCCAGAGAGTCCACCTGAGTGGTAAGTTTACTGTCTAATCGTTTGGCCCGATCTACTAAACGTTCCTTGTCCAGCTGCCTCTCCACACGGCCCAGATGAGCAGAATGGAGATCTGCTTGGGTTTTCAGCTTCTCCTCCAACTCCACCTCAACACACACATCATTACACTAGGTTTTGATACAAGTCCCTTTTGAGAGAAGAATAATTCCAGAAACTATCACTCATAAATCGGTACTTACATACATATAACACTTGAATGACAAAATAACAAATATAAAATCTAACATTTGTCTTTTAATATGTTCTTTTTATGTTGCATCCATAAACAGCTGATCATTTATTTTGATTCAAGAATATTGATTTACTATACTGCTCAAAAAATTGGGATATTTCATTATGGGATTTCATTTTGTAGTATCCTCTGATTTTTTTTGTGAGCAGTATATGGTACGGTCTGAGTTGCACACGGACACTTTTAGAACACGGGGCATGTGAAACGTTGTGAAACTGAAAAGTCTGCCATGTGGTTTGCCAAAAGTTCCAGGCTGGTTTGGTCTGCATATCCCTAAAAGTGCTAAGTGCCAGTCATTTGACTTCCTACTACTAGCTTCACACAGGAGTTATCCACTTAAAGGTTTAAGGTGTTTAAAAACACAACTGCATTGCCTGTTCTTAAATTTCAAGTGGACTCATTTACATTTATGGCATTTAGCAGACACCCTTATCTAGAGCGACTTACAACTTCTTACAACAGTTTTACAGTTAAAGCAATCGTAGGTTAAGGGCCTTGCTCAAGGACGCCCCTGTGGTAGTTTTTAGCAGAGGTGGGATTTGAACCCTGGACCATCAGGTCCCTCTTGTTTGTGTGCCACCAGCGAGGCATGTTTGTCTATGTTCATGTGTCTATATTCCATTGTGTGTGTTTGTATTTTGGTTCTACAGTGTGAACGATCGTTATGGTGTATCTGAAGAACCACGGTCCACAGTGTTGTGTATTTCCTGGAAGGTCAACAGCACATACCAAACTGTAATATCCTGTCAAACTTAGGCCTAAGACTTCTGCATCAAATCTTAACATTTTGACCCTAAACTGTTACCATTTTGTCCAGAAGCAGAGTCTGAAGCTGCTGGTTTCTCTGCAGGTACGTTTGGTTTGTGCTGCTCAGATGCTGCTCCGTCCATTTTCTAATCCTGGCTACTTCCTCCTCCTGGTCCTTCAGCCCACTAGACGTCCTGTATAATTTACAAACACACATTTAACTGTATATGTGACTGTATATAGTATATACAAACATAACATCACCCATAGCATAAAAACACTGGCAGGTGAAGTGAAAAAGATTTACAGTGTGATGCTCTGCAAGGCCACCTACCTTAGCAGACCTAGCCTAGTGCCCCTCTTTATGACTACAGTTTTCCTTAATCCACTGGCCGATCAAAACGATCATTTGGATGTGATGAAGTGATGAATTGGCAGGTAAGGTACTACATGCCACCTCTGCCATACTGACATTTTTTAATACTTGAGCAAGGCCGTTAACCCATATTTGCTTAGATTGTAAGACTGTATCAGCAAGTCACTCTATGACAGTCTGCTAAATGTATTAAAGTAAATCCTTTTACTTTAGAGAGTCATGCTGCAAAAATTGTACAGGAATGGCTTGAGGAAGTTGTTGAAAAACTTTAAGATGTTGATCGGGCCTCCAAATTCCCCAGATCCCAATTGACTTGAGTCCCTGTGGAACTGGATTCATGGAGGTTGCAGGACTAGACTCTCTAGGTTCTTCTAATATGTTGGTGCCAGATAACACGGGTTATTTTCAGAAGCCTTGTGGAGTCCGTGTCAGGGACACTGAATGTATTTTATAGTATAGCATTAGCACTGTTTACTTAATTTGTGTAAATAAAAGGTAAATGGATTTAAAATTGCAAAGTGACAGGGAGCAGGCAATAATAGCAGTATGCTTCACTTTATCTTACTTTTTAATGCTTTAGCGCGGCTTCCTCTCATTTGCATCTAATTTTGTTGGTTTTCTCGAAGTCTGGGATGTTTTAAAATGAACACAGATTCTCCTGAGGCGATTGTCTTGTGCTGCTTTGCTAATGCACCATGTAAATTGCTTTTTGTGTCCATGTGATGCCACTAAATGTCATAAGTATCCCTTTGAAATAATAGAATTTGAAAATGTACCCTTCAGCATTAAAGCAGCCAGACTGCCAACAATGATTCTGGGGAAGCTACGAAGCACATCTCGACCCTATTATTACCTTCCATGTGCTCCTGTGTTATCCCAGAGTACAAAGACGTGTTTAGGCTAATTGATTACGCTAAAGTGTCCCTAGTGTGTGAGTGTGTATGAGTGTGTGTCCTAAGGATTGGCTATCTGTCTTGGCGCCTCATGCCACTGGCTAGGCATCAGCTGTCCCAGAACCCTGTACAGGGTTAAGCGGATCAGAAAGTGAACTAGATCTGCATTTCCTTAAGGAACTCCAACAGTGGCAATGTTAGAATGTGTCCCAGTAGTTATATCCACAAGCAGGTTTGTGTCCCAATACTTTTGGACATATGTAGGAGTGTCCCCCAGTATACATATATCCCCCATAATACATTTAACAGCACAGCGTTTGGTGCAGAAAGTTTTATTAAACACAAAGATGTGTTAAACACACGTGGTCTGAGCAGACTGAATGCTGAAACAACATTTGAGCAGAACTGTGCTCTTTACAAACTGTTGAGCTGATAACAAAGAGCAGAATGGAGGTCTGATTGGGTTTTGAGGGGGAGCGTGGGACACTTTCTATTTGCTCAGCAGGTGGGCGAAAAAAGCGGAGTAAGATGTACTGCCTTTTTGCAACCGCATTTTTGCAAACGCACTCGTTTCTCAGCCAGCTTCTCAGTCAGTCCCCTGATGTCTTTCAGCTTTCGCATTGGAATACAACAGGTCACATTTCCCGTTGGTTGTGTGTGTGTGTACGCAAAAGAGAGAAAGGTAAGGAGGGCTAAGTGAATCAATGTGCTGCACAGAACTCTACAGTGAAATGATTTCACCCAACTTAAGTAGTAAAAAAGTCAAAAATCAATACGTGGCTGTCAGTGTTGATATTAAATACATCAGTGCATTTGAAACACTGCAGTATCCAGGCTATTTAATCAATACCTGGTACATTGCAGTATCCCATACAGCATTGCTACAGTGCATTCAGAAGTTCATCTTACCCTTTGACCTTTTTCACATTTTGTTATGATGCGGTCGTCTGCAAAAAAGTTAACATTCTGCATTCAATACCCCATAATGAGAAACTGAAAACAGATTTTTAAACGTTTATGCAAATTTGCCAAAAAGTAAAAAAAAAAAAAATGTTCATGGACATAACTATTCAGACCTTCAATATGACTAGGGGACAATTATCTCGATCAACCTGAGCTCAGAGACAGGATTGCATGGAGGCACAGATCTGGAGAAGGCTACAAAAATTCTGCTGCACTGAAAGCTCTCAAGAGCACAGGAGCCTCCATAATTCTTCAATGGAAGAGGTTTGGAACAACCAGCACTCTTCCTAGAGCTGGCCACCCCGCCAAACTAAGTAATCGGCAGAGAAGAGTGATGGTAAGAACTCAGTGGTCAGCTTGACTGAGCTCCAGATCCTGTGTGCACATGGGAGAAACGCCTACAAGGTCAACCACCGCTGCAGCACTCCACCAATCTAAGTTTTATAGGAAAACAGCCAGATAGAAGCCTCTCCTCACTAAAAAACATGAAAACTCATTTGGGGTTTGCCTAAAAAAAGCACCTAAAGAACTCTCAAACAGGATTCTCTGGTCTGAAGAAGCCACTCTGACCATTGGACGCAGAGTGATAGGAGGCCGTGAAAGAGGTCAATGAATACTTTCTAAATGCATTGTAAGTAAAATTCAATATGGTATTTGGATATTGTGTGTTGGAATGATACTGATTTAATATTTAATATAATATAGAAAAAAAAATCAAATGCCTGTTGAAAACGTGAATGGTTCTTACTTGATTTCAAGCTGCTGGAAGTCTCTCTGTAGATCCTTTATAGTGCTTTTCCTCTGTTCAGTCTGCTCTGATTGTAAAGTCTCCAACTGTCCCAATGACTGGGAAATCTATACACACAAGACACCCTCATCCTCATCATAACCTATCAATACTTCACTGAGTACAAAGGCGACAGCCATTGAAAGAATACCATATTTAACTCGTACCTAAAACTCTGTCTATGCCACAGCTCAGCAGAACCATTTGCAATCAGTCATGGGTCAGTGAACACCAATTCAGATAATTACTGTACAGGAAGGTAGTTGTCCAGGGTTCTTGTTGTACTGCTGCTGCTGCTGCTGCTGGATCTGATCCCCTTTCATTTTCAATCACCTTTATGGCCGCAGAGCACTGCTCCATGACAAGACCTAATGCACTTAAATCACTGTGATATATTGGGTGTCTGATCTCTGCTGCCATTACCGCATGCAAGCTTTTAAAGAGAGAATGTGAACACTACAGAGTCCTGCATGGACAAACGTGGCTTTACGTAGGGTCCATAATAATTACCACGACACTGATTTTTATGTACAGTTCTGTGCAAATGTCTTAGGCCATCAATAGGTTAGATGTTATTGTTTTATCAGAGGTAAAATAAACATATATAACTATTTCTCAGTCTCTTTATTGGATTACCACCAAAAAAAAAATGCAGGATTTCTATGCAGTGTTTAAATACCGCTTCTATAGGCTACACATTTATTTCGTGACCTTTCCTTAAACTTGAGCAACAGCAGGATCTGGCAGGTTCTTCGCGAGGCCAAGTTGACAGTCTTTTTGAAAGATCAGCAGCCAAGAAACCACTTTGATAAATTCAAATTGAGAATTTTTGGCTACAAGTGTCACCAGTATATGTGGCCCTTATGCTATTGCTGACACAACAAATCGAACGGTGGCCTAAGACTATTGCGCAGTCCTGTATACCAGCAAACAATGCACATGAACAAATTTGGATAATTTAATAGATACGCTATCGTTGGGTCAAGCAGTGTCATAAAATAGCTTTCAACCCAAGTGTAAACATTTTTGAATGGCTTTAATAAGTGTGGTTCTTAAATGAAGACAAAAAAAAGGTGCCAAAGTTAATACAAATAGCAGCTTATTTGTGTATGATAACTTACTTTTCTCTTCTGTGTGTTGGTTATAGTTTAGTTTAGTTTCATCTCTGTATAGGACAATAGAATAGATGTGGCTCATGCTACATACGGAAATATGATACATTTATTTGAATATGAAAAGTAAACTGTATGTGTGAATTCAATCCTAAATCATTCTTGTTCTGATTAGGAGTGCAATCAATATTTAGTAGTAACAGTACTAACTGTGTGCCACTATTTCTACTAGTAATAAAGTACAAATTGCTAATGCTTTTCTAGATACTGTTTACTTATTTTTGTGAAATGTGTGTGACCAAGCAAAGTACTGGAGCCTCGCCATGGAAAAAAAAGCCCTCCATTGTGGTGCAAGCAAAAAAAGCATGCCTGAGTCAGTATATCAGCTCTGGTTAATCAAACTTTATTTCTGTTTTTGCGGGTGTTGTAAATTCAAAACACAACTGTAAAATCAATTTAGATGTGAATGTGAATCAAGTCTTGCTTATTAGAGTAGAAGTAACTTGTAAATCTGTTGCGCCACTTATGCTATTTGTTAGAAAATGTGTAACTACTTTATAAAGGTGTGGCCTGTATGGGTATGTTAGGGTACTGATTGGCATCGCTCACACTGGCCCTAACTTGTGGCAGCTTACATCCCTATATCCTCAGATATAGTCCTGTAGCTGTAAAGAAACTGGTCATACATAACAATAGCTCGTAGGAAGATTTTTAAACTATTTGTGTTAGATGTAATCGAAATCCTCTACTGTTGCCTTGGTGAGACGTCATGCCCCCATTTACCCCTGCTTGTTCTGGCCAGGGTATGACGTCATGCATTCAGAGCTACACCAGGCTCAGGGGTTCATAATAATGCCACCAGACCATCACAGTGTAAGCCCAGCCCAGGGTTCGAACCAAGATTCTCAGGAAATGCTGTTTCAGCTGCCACTGATATACAGTAGATGTAGACTCAGGGGCTAAATCTAACGAGATACACCTGGTGTATTTGGTAGATATACCATTACTCCTCAGTACAAACTTCTCAGCCACCATCTGACCAACAAATCTAACGGTGGCCTAAGACTATTGCACAGTGCGGTATGTCACATTCCCAGGTCTTACCAGCGAACAATGGACGTTAACAAATTTGGATAATATCTATGCTATATGCTGTACAGCTAATGCTAATGCTTGGGTCAACCAGCTTTCAAGCCAAGTGTAAACGTAAAAAAAATTGAATGGCTTTAATGTGCGGGGTTCTTAAATGAAAATAAAGTGCCATAGTTAATAAAAATATCAGCTTATCTGTAAATGACGACTTACTTATAAGAGGTCAGTAAATAGAGGAAAGATTTATATCAAATAAACTGGGAACTGGCACAGAGATCTAAGATCATACGGAACCAAAATGGTCTCACCTTGAGCTCAAAGTCTCTGAGCATAAGCTCGATTGTGGAATGGATCGCACTGACTTCCTGCTGCAGCTTCTTGAATCCTTGTTCTCCAGCCCTGATGTCTGCAGAGAGCTTTGCTATTGTGGCATCACACCTAATGGTGAATTAATTAATCAGAGTAACACATCAGTTGTAAGTCTTTTTGAATAAGAGTGTGTACTTATTGTGAAAGTGTCCCTTTTAAATCATTTAATAACATTATTTTGGTTATGTCTTGTTTGCTGCACAACATTTCATTGCCTCGGGGTGGGGTGAAATCGAAATTGTTGTCAAGACCGGTCGAGTCCAAATTGTCTGTCTAAGGTATATGTTATATTTGACGAAAAATCTACTGTGAAAACTAGAGTCTAAGAATTTGTTTACTTAAGGACACATTTCTCTCATGTTTTCTCACATCAAGGGCGTTTTCTCATAAATTTGTCCCGCAAGGGAGCTGACTGCAAAGTAATCTCACACTACACACACACACACACACTTACTCTTTCACACTATGACCATTATGTTCGTTTGCATACATTTTCCAGTAACTGAAACAGCTGGCCTAGATCATTTTCTATCGAGTGCATAGATGGATAAGAGACAGGTTTTTGTGTGTGTAAGTGTGTTGCACTGTCAGCGACGTGTCAGTGGTTTTGTGAGTGATACCTAGCCACCCTGCCTCTGAGGTCTCCAACAACTGTCAGGTTCTTATGATCCAGGTTTTGAACTGCTAGAGTTGTCCCAGATGCTACAGTGTCCCTCTGAACAATCTGATCTTCCAATACCTATGAATAAAAGCATTTGATATTCATCAAGAATTACACGGATTATACACTAATATTGCTCATTAGAATATAAGACGCTGCTGACAGTATCTCACAAAAGTGGCTACACCCCTCCCGTTTTTGTAACTAATTTATTATATCCTTTATTGGGACGACACTGAAGATATGACACTTGGATACAATGTAAAGTAGTCCGTCTCCAGCTTGTATAACAGTTGCTGTGCCCTCAAAATAACAACACACAGCCATTAATGTCTAAATCGCTGGCAATCGCTGGCTTGTGCCCAATTAGCCATTTTCAGTCCCTGGTATCATGTGACTCGTTAGTGTTACAAGGTCTCAGGTGTGAATGGGGAGCAGGTGTGGTAAATTTGGTGTTATCGCTCTCACATTCTCTCTTACTGTGGTATAATTTGTGCTGAGCATCATTTTCAGAGCTCAGCTTTGGTAAATAGACGTAGGAGTGATGATATTCTAATGATGAACAGGAAAGATCACGAGCAGTTTGCTGAAGACACTCAGACAAAAGACATGGATTACTGGATTACCATGTCCTGTGGTCTTATGAGACCAAGATAAACTTATTTGGTTCAGATGGTGGCAATTAGGTGAGGAGTACAAAGACAAGTGGGTCTTGCCTAAAGTCAAGCGCAAAGGTGGGAATATCATGGTTTGGGGCTGTATGAGTGCTGCTGCAAACTGGTTGAGCTTCAGTTCATTGAGGGAGCCATGAATGCCGGCATGTGCTGTGACATACTGAAGCGGCACATGATCCCCTCCCTTCAGAAACTGGCCTTCAGGGCATCCAGATCATTGGCAGTAACTACGGTTTTACCTGAATGTCCTTGCTGAGCTGCTTGACAATGTGTGTAATGATACTGATGTGGTTCTCTAGAAACTTCCTTGCAGATGCCTCCTTTAGGACAGAGCCCTGGGTGGTGTGCAGACTGCTGACCATGTCTTCTTTGATCCTGAAGGCTTTTTCTAGCAAATCGGCCAGGTTTCGATCTGATCTGGTCATCTCCAAGTATGCAGGCCTTCATTTGGTCAAGTTATAGACGGGGAAAAACAGTTGAAAAATATACAAATGTAGTCATGACCGAATACGTAATCCTTGGCTTTTGTACAAGATTTAAATGGATTCAGATTTTGGGAAAACAGCCATGTAAATTTCTAAATATTTTCCAACTCTGGAGCAGCACAGCTTCCAAGATCTCTGATTCAATTCCAGCATGTTTGTGTTTGTGTATGTGAGTTTTCTTACTGGTATTCCAGTTAACTCCCACAGTCCAAAGACATGCATTAGGTTAACTGGTTGCTCTAAATTGCCAAAGTGTGAATGTAGTCCACTTGTATCATTATAACATTGGTCCTGTCATGAATAGCTGACTAAAACAATTCAATAGAAATGTCCATATATACAGCTCACAAAAATTAGAGGACATTTCAAAAGGAAATACTGAAATATCACCTAATTTTTGTGTGATATTGATAAAATCAATAGATCTACTGGTGGATTATATTATTTTAATTTCAATATTTAAATTTTAACTGGTGAATTATAATCTTGTATGAAAGTCTTGTTTTACTCTCACTGTATTCATGGGTGCAGACACTTTTAAACATAAATTCAATGTTTGATCTGATTTTCTGACAGTTTAATCTCTGTCTTTTTACAATATCAGACCATTTATTGTCCAACAAAGGTTTTTGTGACATTATGGATGACTTCAGGACTTCCTGAGTACAACACCAGATTGCCAGACTGAGGCAAATCTTTTTGTTAAATTCAGTTAAACTGTGAACAGTCCCTGAGGAGCTGAGGAGATCAGGTCAGTGATTGACTAGCTGCCTCTTTGGTGTTTTACACCGATGTTTTTCTTTAGGTCAGGCTTTCTTTAAATTAAATGAACAAATAAAAGAAAGGTCATGGATTTGATCACAACACACCAAAGCAATTTTTAGGACAGGTTGATTGTTTAATTACTGCCATGGTTAATAAGTTTTAGGTGACAACAATTCTCTAGATCTTAACTGATGCAGTAAGTAGCTGAAGTGAGTGAGGACCATGTGAGAGAACGTATCCTGTGGTCGTAGAAAATTTGTTGTTGTGTTTCTATCAACTAAATCTACTGTTTGCACCCTTTTACTACAACTTTTTCTATTACTGTTGCTGCTACTGCGAACACTACAGCGACTACATTTTCTTAAACAGTTTTTGCTGCTACCACTAATAATAATAACAACACTATTACTGTCATTACTGATAGTGCTACTACTACACTGTAAAAAAAGTAGTCACACTACTACTGCACTACTACTAATATTAATAACACTACCACTGCACTACTACCAATATTAATAACCCTACCACTGCACTACTACCAATATTAATAACACTACCACTGCACTACTACTAATATTAATAACACTACCACTGCACT
>JAUZST010029791.1:0-15654 GCA_034779995.1 Parotocinclus haroldoi | reverse complement strand
CCACTGCACTACTACTAATATTAATAACACTACCACTGCACTACTACTAATATTAATAACACTACCACTGCACTACTGCTAATATTAATAACACTACCACTGCACTACTACTAATATTAATAACACTACAACTTCTACTGCTAATAATTACAATAGCAATAATAACAATAATAATAATGATAATAATCACGATGACGACGATGATGATAATAAGGATAACAGTCAGTTTATTATTATTATTTCCCTAAAAATCATGCATGCTTTTTAAATTGGGCCAGTGTGAAATAAAGTCATTTGAGGCATAAAATAAATGCAGCCCTTACCCTTCAGAATGAGACAGATGTAAACCTGTATCACAAGACAGCTTTTCACTCCTTTTGCCTTTAGATATCAGCAATCTCTGTAAAAAAAAAAAACAGTGTTCTATAATGAACATAGCATATACAATTAGCATGGTTCCCAAATAGATTTTATAGCTTTGGTAGATTTACACGATAATTTTAAGAAAACACAAACCCTAACAATAGCCAGGTTATCATTTCCTCTTGTCTGGTCTGTGAATCTTTTGTTTAGACAGATCTCTTGGCTACAGCAGTGAGAGCTGTGTGGGTGTGCCTGTATACTTGACAACCACTTACAGTAAATTACATTACAAACACAATGGGGGGACAGGACGTGTCAACACTGGACTTGTGGATTAATCAAAAGTGTGATGTACAGGTGTTTTAATACGCTGGTGTGAGAGCGTGATTACAGTATTGAAGCACACTGATGATTCCTCAAGCTTTACCAGCACTGTTCACCCTAAAGAAAGGAATACATTTAAGACAGTGTGGATTAATAACACAGAGCCCTCTGTGCCTCTGTTTGAGCTAGCAGTGTTTATAGACTATAGGGAAATTGAAGTAATTCTTATTTGCATTACTCCTGCATGCATATTTGTAAATTCAAATTGTATTCACACAGAAGTGGCATCCACTACTTCAACAGATGTGATTAAGACGCTTTAACTGTATGTATTGTTTCATTTTTTGTTGATTTGAGAAACACCCGCATCACAAATGTCCTTAACTGAGGGATTTACAGTTAATTTAGAGTTGTCCTACATTTAAACCTATTTATGAACCACTACCTGACCACTCGATCCAAATCCAAATCCCACGTGTATTCAAATATGTCATAACCACGCTTCTCCTGGTCTTGGTCTGTGGCTCTGTAGGCATCACAGGTGAGGAGCATCACTTGATCCCTGGACATGATCCCTGGACCCATCCAGTCTCAAATCTGGGCCATGACAGAGGTAACATCATACCTGCATACATACCTGGATACTGGTTTTAATAATACAATGAAAGCAAAGTAAGCTTCCTGGTTTACCCCCATTTATCCTGGTCATGGTCACAGGGGAAGGTCTTTAGTCTAAACTGAAATTGACTGAGCACAAGCAAAGGTACACCCCGGACAGAGCTCCAGTCCATCACAGGGTTCCAATTAAAGCACCACACAACCATCTTGTTGAAAGCCTCATCCAGATTTCAGGCCTTCAGGGACTTTCATTTGCAGCAGCTGACTCTTACCACTGAGTTACATGTACTGCTTAATAACACGTTGTTACAGCATAACATTTACATAAGCATAAAGTGAAACTGCTTGGTGAACACAAGTGTCTCACTTGATTTATTTCAAGAAATTGATCAATACAAATGGTTACAATTATGCTTATAGGCTAGTGTTACACCAGGCTTTACAGGCTATCCTGGTTCATTATGCAACAGCATGCAAACACGGTCTTGCAATACCAGTTTATCAGGGAAAGGGGGGAGGTATGTATAGGGCTGAAGATGTTTAATTGAACTTTTTCATAGAATTTAGACGCTGTACAATGCTAATACAATCTAACTATCAGTGCTAACAGTGATAAGATACAGGACTGGGATAGACAGAGGATACAAATAAAAAAAACAAATATACAATAAAAAAAACAGCAATCGTGGAACACACAAGACAGGGAATGATACATAAAACAAGAACAGGAACAGGCAAACTGTAACAAGAGCAACATGAGTGACAGAATCAACAGGAAAATCAGGAACATGAAAAAAGGATATATATATATATATATATATTAAAAAGCGGCCTTCTGTGGGAAGAGAAAAGGGTCAAAATGAAGCATTCTGTAATGAAGGATCAGCCTAATAGCTGAAGGAATTCTTTCTTGAATAAGACAATTTGTTCAACAAACTTAGGTGTTAATTTTCAGCAATGCAATAATTAGATTTGCTCTCTGTGTGCATCATTTCGGATACAGCCTTTTAAATAGTGCTTCCTTTGTTAGATTCTCTGTCTTTTATGGGTTTCTGACTGGCCCTAGAAATGCAACGATAGCAAAAATGATCCCTCTGCGCTAAATCAGCAAGCAGTGCCAATAATCTATTTATTGACCTGTACCTGATTGCTTGTCCGTAGGGTTTGCCAGCAGAACACTAAACGTAGCATTACACTCTCTCAACTTACTTTGCACATTACTTCCTGGTGCCATCACTTTTCCAGGTACACAGCACTCACATCCCCGGCTGTCCATGTGATGCAAAAGTAAATGTTTGTTGATGGCCTGGGTGACCTTCTTGCATTGTTCTATTGGCCATTTCCGGCACTTGTGTGTCCATTGTCAGTTCTTTTAATAATGAATCTGTGGCTATGCAGCTCTTACTCAGCAGGATGTGATGCACTGTGAGTGTCACTTTCCTTCTGTAACTGACGTTAAAATGTCTGGCATGTACCGTAGTAGTCCTGTTAGTTCAGACCAGAGTGTATAGCCTTCACTGCTCTCACACACTGATGAGTTTCAGGCAGCCAACACTGTTGTGCTGAACCACATTTACTCTGCTTATTAGGAGCACTGTGCGAGCTTTGTGGTTTCTGAGATGCTCTGTCCCAGTCATTTGGCCATAGCGATTTGTACCATGCTGTTTTCCCCCCAGTCCATTTCTAACATATCCAACATGCAGACTTAGAGCCTATAGGCTATCCGTGCCATTAAAACGATCAGTTATAGCAACCTAATCAAGTCACCATTATGTGTAACAGTGCAACACTTAAGCAAAAGCTAATAGAAAGTACTGTAACTGTTAAATAACTGGTTTTATTTGGTTATTTCTGAACGAGTTGCATAAATTAAAAAAAGTGAAATCATATACGTTATTCACTATGGAAAGACTTGCCAGATGCCAGAAATGACTATATTTAGTGGGGTATTACCGGGCCATCCATCCGGCAACACTGGGCACAAGGGCAGGAACAACCCTAGACGGGATGCCACACACAGTAATGCACACAGTCACAGACTAAGGGCACCTTGAGAGACACCAATTAACCTAACATGCATGTCTTTGGACTGTGTGCGGAAATAGGAGTACCCGGAGTAAACTTGCGCAGACAAGGGGGAGGACATGCAGACTCCACACAGAAAGGACTCCGGCAGCTCTGCCCTGGAATTGAACCCGGGACCTTCTTGCTGTGAGGCAGCGGTGCTACCCACCGAGCCACCCAGGGTATTAGCAATTGTATTTATTGTTTATTTACATATTGTTTTTTTAATTCCACTACACCTAGACATTTATAGCTACATGGCTTAACCAAATGTCTTGTACATCAGCTCTAAAGTTCAGCATTGTACATGGCGACTCACTATCGATTCAGTTATTTTGAAGTAAGTAGAACTTTAGGTTTGATTACCGTAATATTGGTCGGTCCGTGGAATCGACTCACTAAAAAAGTCACTCGAAAAGAACCGATACTTTTGAGACTCTCCCATCTCTAAGAGTCAAACAGTCACTATAGCTTGGAGCGGCCGGCTGTTAAAGTGGAAGATGATGAAGAAGATGAAGGGTAAACATTCTCTGTTGGGCTCTGTTAGGAATTTACATAACTAAACCTGTATCTGGGTCTCACGTATGGTGAATCATCTCTAAATTTCATTATGTCGCTTGTGTAACACGTCCCGTTTTCCTCAGATGTATTGCACCCTGTGACACCCTGCCGAGAGGGATAACGTCTGCGCTTTGGCCACTTTTCTTCAGCATATATCTGTTATTCTTAATCGCTTCTTTTGGACTGGCGCAATCGATCCGGTGACATTGGCGACGCCGCGCGCTTTGCAGACTGGCGGGCTGCTGCTCGGGAACTATGGAGGAGAAAGCCAAAGGTGACAAGCAGGAAGAAGCGACCTCTTCGTCTTATCAGCGGAGGGTATGGAAGCATATCCAGGACAGGACCAAACCGTTTTTAAGTCCAAAAGTCGGTTCGGAAAGACGCAGCGCGGATGGTAAGAAGGAAAGCGGATTGTGGATATTCAAGCGTAAAAAGAAACCGGTTCTGGACCGCATCTTCTCCTCCTCACAACCCAACCTGAGCAGTTCCAAACCGGCCTCTCTGGAGACGAAAGCCGAACCGGGTTCTAGCGAAGGACGAGCAAAGTCAAAGCTGGCTTTAGCGGAAGGAACCGCGTTTATGAAACCTGAAATGTCGGTGTCAGCCCACGGCAGCCCGCGACTCACGGTGGCTCATTTAACCGCGTCCCAGCCCAAGAGCTCGTCTTTAGGCTCGGCGTGCTTTGAGACTCTCCTGCTGGATTCAGCCGCCTCCGGAGACGAGATGAGCACAACAGCCAGCAATTCGGTAAGAGGACAAGATGCTCTCCAAGTTGCTCTCTGCAGGGTACATTATACCACGTACCGTGTGCATCACGATATTCAGTTTCAAACCAGCTCATTTCCCATAAATTACCATAAGAATAATGATGTTACAGTGAGAACCAAGTGAATAGAAATAAAGTGTCTTTGTCTTTGTATGGATGATCTTTGTCTCCGACTTGCTATTCTGAGTTGAGTCTCAAGACAGGAGTCTGAATTGTGAGTGTCTACCTTTTGAGTCTTGTGTCTCTGGTGCTTGAGTCTGAGTTGAGGTTTTGAGTGCCTGGCTTGTCATCCTTTACGAGTCTGTAACGTGTAAGTCTTAAGACTTAAGGCTTCTGTGTCTGATGCATGAATTCAGGTTGAATCTGGATTCTGTCAAATTCTGCCAACTGAATCTTGAATCTGTAGCCTGTAAGTCTGGGGAGAGTCTCTCTCAAGTTGATCCTAGAGTCTCTAGTCTGCATATTCAAGTTGAATCTCCAGTCTCAGGTTTGCGAGTCAGGGTCGAGAGTCTAGATTCCTGAGTCTGTAACCTGCAAGGCCAAGCCATGTCTTGATTCTTCGGAGTGCAAGTCTGAGGTGAGTCTCAAATCTTCAGCATTCGTGTCTGAGCTGAATCTTGAGTCTCTAACATCTAGTGTGCATCTAGTGTTCATGTCTCTAGTCTCTTGCATGTGAGTCTGAGTCGAGTCTCTCCTCACTGACTTGCTGTTTTGTCTTAAGTTTCATTACTAGCTTGCGAGTCCAAGAATCTGGATTTTCTCTCGAATGACAGTCTCATCATTAGTCAACGATGACTGCTATGTTTGACCCAACTTATAAGCAAATGTGGCAGAGGTGGGATTTGAACCCTTGACCTTCTGCTCCATAGTCCATAGTTCCTTAACCTCTAGTCCACCACAGTTGATGGCAGTAAATCAGTTTAAATGAACACTCATGCTGGTCAGGCAAAAGTTCTAAGAGTCTGGGATCTGAGAATTGCCACTGTCCAACCTGAAGATAAAACATTATATACATATTTATCCTAAGATCTGTATTTGATCTTAATAATACTCTGAGTAAAACAGTGAGGTGAAGTTCTGAAAATGGACTTCCTGTGCTTTTTCTGTGTAGTACAGTTGTTGCATCTCAACGCATTGTTTGCGGGTAAAAACTGCGCTGCTTGTTTTCACAAACTTGTGTCGGTGTGTGTATGTTGACACGCACACACGTACTTGTCTTGCTATACTCGTGAGGACCTTCCATTGACATGAATGGCGATGATTACTGCAACCACACCTACCTCAGTAATACAAAGCAAGTCTTTTGGCTCTTTTGATTTTAAAAAAAGTTGCCAGTTTTGTGTAAAAAAAAGCAGTAAAAAACGGTTAAAGAAGAAAACAGTCCTCACAAGTCAAATTTCCAGGTTTCCCTATCATTGCAATGACATATGGTCCTCACAAATCTAGCAAGACAAGGCACACACACACACACACACACACACACACACACACACACACACACACACACACACAATATGAAAATGGAACAAAACGCACAGGGTCACAAAGTCTTTAAAATCATTCTAATCTGATATAAGTCTATCTATAAGTATCTACTAAGCCATTTCTTTAAGACCAGTGAGTGGCAAATACACAATATTGTTCACTTAGTGCCCTAAACTGATTTCTGTCTTCCGATGATCCACTTGTATTCTGCGTTCAAGCCACAAAATGCTATTTAAAGGAGTTTTCACGTCCCAAGCACGCTGCGCACTTAGTGGTTATCACGATAGCAGTGCCGCCAACTCCAACGTTCGCTTCTGTCAACTGACTAAAACCTCTTCCTGTGACAGGCATTTCATTTCAGAAGCCCTTTAGCGATCTCTAATATAGCCCTCTCAAGCCGTACGAGCTGTAGACCTGAAACATACGAGACCTTAAGGTTGCCTTTTGGTATTCCAGTTGAATACAGGTTTGTGAATGTAAGAACCAGTCATCCATGCATTTGCATTTAAACAGGGGCTGTTACTACAGGGCACTGTGATTAAAGCTCATGTTAGTAGCTTTCATTACATTGAAAGTAATGGAAAATGAGCCTGTTTTCAGTTTACAGTGGGTCTGCTGACCATCCCAGGAAGAAAATGTGAACTTTCACAGTTCACCAGTTACCATTTACCAGCTACCAGTTGACAATAAAGTTCCACTATGATTTTTTAATGGTAATTTGGCAACTCTACGGTTCTGCTGTCAAATTTCGTAGCATATTTTTCTACAATCACACTTTATCAGGGTTTTACTTTCATAATAAACAGCTTGGGGGAGCGAGATGTTCTGTGCCGTGCAAGTGCTATTAGATATGTAGCTTTAGCAACGATATACTGATCAAATATAATCCTTAAGGGTACTCCTGTTCAAGAATCTTGGGACTCGACATCCCGATGAAGCTACCAGATGCTGATATTGCTCAAGTGTAAGGGGAGGTCGCACTTTATACTTGCCAGTGAAGATCATCTAATAAAGAGGCTGAGAAATTAATATATATGGTCATTATAGCCTTTCTAAAAATACTAATCTAGTGGTGGAATGGTGCCCTAAGACTTTTGCACTGCAGTGTAACTTACGACATATTGCATAAATCATTAAGACTACTACCTAAATCACTATAAACCCAAACTTAGTCACAAATTTACTTGTAGGACATGTATTTGCTTGCGCTTATCGTGAGTCATCATTTATATAAAGTGTTTGTCAGTTAACTATGTTTAATATATGTTTAATATATTCCAATATGTATCGTATGGCTTTCAAACATTTGCTTTCAAATGTTTTGGATGGATGGACGGATGGATGGATTTCAAAATCTGTTTCAGTGGCTGAGGTCTGAAGGACTATAATAGGAAAAACAAAACGGTCTGATATACATCTTATTCACGCCTGAATGACAGACAGTTAGTACTAGTGAACACCTGCTGGGCGAAAAGAGAATTGCAGTATTGAAAGGCACAAAAAAAACTTGGTATCGCTCTACTTTCTTTTTGGTCTTCATCTTCTGTAAGCAATTCAAATGATATTTAAGATAAAAAAAGAAGTATTGTGTTGTACAGTTCTGTTCTGCACTAAATGCATTCATATTGTGTCCGCGCAACGTCCTTTTTCACAGAACGTAATGCAGAACTGTACATGTAGTAATCAGGTCAAGTCATAACTATTTTTAGAGCACTTTTTTATAACACATCTTTACTAACTAAGCCCACAGACCCAACGGAGCAAGCCTAAGGAGACAGTGGCAATACAAACTCAACACATACATTTGATAAGGAAAAAACCTTGGGAGCACAAAGACCCAGACCCAGACCCAGAGGGGCCAAGCTTACTTGGGCATCCTTAATTTCATATGGAATATCCATATAATGTTATTTTATATGTAGAATATGAAGTGTGGCTCAAATATTCAGCCGCATCATGTTAATTTCGTATAAATTATTGTAGAGCTTTAAATATCTAAATTTCAGCACTAGTGAAGGATTATTTTATTGGCTTGGATGTCATGTAGAGCACTCCATCTCTCAGTCACGCTTGTACACACACACACACACACACACACACACTCACACACACACACACACACACACACACGCACACACGCACACACACTTATGTAACGTACAAAAATATGCATGCATATGGGTAGGCCTGGTTTAAAAATGTACCAGTAGGGAGAGCGATGGTTGGCTTTACACGTGGCGCACCATGAACGTGGATGAAAAATTAGGGCAGCTCTGTGACTGCTATCAAGTACTGACTCTACAAATCGATACTGTCTGCATAAGATCAAGAGTAAAGTGTGAGGAAAGACTAAAAACAGGGTCTGATCCCCGGTTGTCATCGCATTTGTATTATATCGTAGCAGCGGAAACGTCCATCAGGAGCACTGGCGAGTTAGTTTTTTTTTTTTTTACCGTAATCCTTTTTGGCTGACTGTTGATTTTGCAAGTGTAGTGTCAAAGCGCTGTTGTTCAACCATGACCATCTGTCTTTCGACGTCCCGTTTTGGACATCAGCACAACCAATTAGAGCAGGGCCAGCAAACTTGGTGCAGGCTTGTCAACGCCAGTCTAGTTCAGGAAAGCTAATAAAGCCAATTAGTCAGCTGCGTTCCTTGACGATTATTCGTTGATCGTGGCTGTGGGACTGAAAATGTCGTCAAACTGATCTCCTTCTAGAGCTCTTGATGTCTTGAGCCCAACATCACATAGCTTGATTCTGTCCTGTCTCAGGTCGGCTTTGAAGTTGTTGAGCCCTAGAAAACACTTACTGCTGATGGTAGTGCAGATCATTCACTCAAAACCAGAACAGATGTCCTCGTGTATATATGTCTGGTTCTTCCTCATCAGATATCTCTAGTTTTTGAGGAAAAGAGCATCTGCTCAATGGGATAAATGCATTCTCTTGTGTAGTGTTGATAGTGTTGATGTTGGACAGCTCTCACATGGCTGTTGGGATAAATGACAGCACTGAAATGCCCAATGTGTTCTGCTTAAGCCATGCCATCAGCTCCCAGTGGCCCACCTGAAAGCCAGTAGAATGGGAAGATTTATCAGAGGGCAAAGAAGTAAGAAATGTCATTTTATTTTACACGTCACTTGCACCCTTAAACTGTATAGAATATCTATGGTGTATTTTGGAACCCTTGATCATTCTACATGATATAAAGCTACAATGTACTGACAGCTGCACTGGCAGCCTCTTTATTCGTAAATAATGTTTGTGCCCTAGTGTAACTATGGTTCTGGAAGTCTCACAGTTTGTGCAGTTTTGACACTTTCATACCAGACACCACACAAGCATTTTTGTCCAATCCACACCAGTTTCATCAGTTTGCTAATGTAAGTGTTACTGGACGCGAGAGTGCAGCGTTTTGTGTTTTCCTATCAAGACAACTATTTCTGTCATTTCTTCAGACTTTGACAGTAACAGAGCGAAGGCTGTTGAAACAGTTGGTGCTGGGAAAGATTCAGATGCACAGTGTTTGGACAGGATCACTCTGGAAAAGCAGAGGATTCAGTGGAAAGACAACACAGGCTGGATACCGAATACCCAGTGTAATAAGTACAGTTCAGCTGTCTGGATTTGATGGTTGTACTGGAACAGCAGATAGTGTTGGTACCGCAGTTTTACGGACCTACATTCAGTCCCTGTTTTGCAGCCCTGTGTATTTTTGTTTGTTCTCCAAGTAGGGGTGTGCTGTATGTTTAATATACGATAATATCATAATTGTTTTTTTTACCACACACATATTCAGCAAAAACTGTACTCTGAATTTTAAATTGAGATTTTTTTTTCTCTTTACCAGTGAAACTCTTTCTTAGAAAATAGAGGACATTTTAGAATGAAATAAAACTTTTCTAGGCTACTGGGGCAAGCATTTAGTGTGAGCCTTTAGACTTGAGCAATATATCATCTTGGAAACTTCATCGGGATGCCAAGTTGAGCCTTTTACAATCCGAAGAGCTTGATCAGAAATGGGCTTTTTGGAAGGGCAGCAGCCAAGACACCACTTTTTGAGAAGGTCCAATCGTCATCGACATGTTTTATGTGGTCATTATTTCTAAAACAATGAATCGAATAGTGGTCTAGGATTTTTGCACAGTACTGTATATGCATTGCTACAGGACTTAACATCATAACATTGCAATAGAATACAATTTAAAGTTCCCAGTGTAGAAACGTTTGAGCAAATTCATTTCTGTGGAGTTTATGCTTTACGCTACAGTTGGATCGTAAGGGTGTGGGCAAGTTGTGTTCCTAGTGTTTAGTGGTTCATGGTGTTAAATGGGTGTGTATCTGTTTGGTGATCTGCTTGGATTGTAAGACTGTGTTAATTGTTAATTGCAAATGCTGATAAGGCATAAATATGGCATTATATTAATAATGGTTTGAAGGAACTGTCATTTGCAGAGGGTCCTTGTAGTTCAGTGGCCGTTTCACGACTATAAGCACAAACTGGTTTTAACCAGAAAAGACCCCTCTGCATTTGTCTATGTTTGTAATGATCAGCTGTTTTTGTTCTTATGAAGTGTAAATTGACAATGCTCTCTCTTCTGTGGACAATCTTATGATCAGTTCTACAGCCACACTTGGTCGTGCTGATGTTTTATGTTCATGTTGTTTTTCTCATCTCGCTTTTTGGTCAATATATGCCGTACGTATTAGAGATGTACAGTTTCTTGGCTGATTCTGATTTCCGATTTCTGATTTTTTTTTTTACACACATGACTGGCCGAATCCAATTTTGGATCATTTTTTGTTCTAGGTCACCCAGAAGGACGGGTCCCTTTTTTGGAGTTTTTCCTTTCCACTGTCTTCCTAGGCTTGCTTAATTTGGGACTGGCCTTTTAAGATAATATAATATTGAAAGCTGCTTTAAGACAATGCCCATTATTTTATAGTATTTTAATACAATTTGATTTTCTGAGCATATCAACAATATCGTCAGTGTTAAATTACATAAATGTACTGCCTGTACACTGCTCCTAAAGTGACGTAAAAGTACTGCTTAAAGAACACTAACCGACTGCTTACTCTATTATAAATAGTGTAATTAGACCAGTACAGCACATTTTGCTTGTGTAATGCGTTACATTTTACCCAAAGCAGTTAATGGTCACATCCAGTGACCCCAGTTAAGTTGCAGCTTCGTTTTCCACCACTAGGGGACTGTGATAATGTAAAAGGATAACATATTTAACAGTTGAGCTGTGATTGTTCCAAGGAATTAACAGAAGCTCTGTAAGAACTGAACTAAGTGCTCAGGACAGGTTTCAGGAAAAAGGCGAGTGATGCGAGTGCAACCCAAACAGCCAGTACAAACGAAATTAAACTGGGGTAATATGCCCTGACATTTGTTTACCTGTGTGGGCTCTCTGAACTAGCTCAGGCTTATCTAAAGAGTCATCAGGACATTCAACCAATATCCTGTTAAAACAGATCAATCTAGAGGTTAAAAAACGAGGACGGCTTCAGTTGTTCTTTTTCTGATCTACTGTTTCATTTAAAAGACTTTGTATTCATCAGGCCGTGACTTCTTCTCCAGAATGTCTTGGCACCCCTGTGCCAGTAAAGACAGGACAATTCCTAGTCATGTCAGCATTACTTTTTATTTATTTAGTTCCTGACCTGGAACATAAGACATTATACTGTGTCTCAAATAGAAATGAAAAAAGTGATTTAGAAATAAAAAAAATACACGAATCGCTTGACTAAAGGCTTTCTGATGTGCTATGTACCTATATTTCTGTATTATGTGAGGATCATGAAGATCACTATAAAATCTATATGAGTATCATTATTAATCGTCGTTATTATCCTAATTTAATAGGAGACACAGACAACAAGGACACAACAGCCCCATGTCCTGTGTGCTTTTCTTACCTAAATTCAGGTTCAACAACAAAAGCCGTGCAGCTGCTATAAATATTTGCACCAGAAAGGGACGCCTCTTAAAATCTTTTAACATGTAAATCAATGGAAACCATCTGCAGTTCAATCAAAATGGAAATATGATGACTGTGGGCTTTAATGCACTTGCAAATCAGCCAGTAAGCACCATGAACCAATAATTCTGCTCCTATCTGATGTTGTAGCCCTGCATGTCTCTGATTCTTATTAGTGTGGGCTGTTTACTTGTGCCAGAAAACAACCATCTTGTTGGCAGTCGGCGTACGGCATAGTGACTCGCACATCCTGCAGTCGGAGACGTGTGAGCGCATGTGTGGGAATGAACGGACCGTCTTTGGAACATCGTGACACCTCCCACAGAGATGGAATATCATTTAAGACCGCACCTGATCTAGATAATTAATCTAAAAGTCTCTGTATTGATTCGCCCGTGAATCATTTGGCAAAATGCCTTGGCACTGAGTGGATAAAAACAGGTCAGTTTTTAATCATGTCGGTGTTCAGTATTTATCCCTATGCAGCATATGGGTTTTTATTTCCTATTTTTTTTTATTTTTATTAATTTCTTTAGCGTCGCATCAGCATAAATTGCTATTCACGACAGGGGCAAGGTTACATCGATATTAATCAGGCATGTTATTATCAGACACAGGTGAAATTCATGGTGACCAATTGACCTAATGCATTTCTTTTGATTGTGGGAGGAAACCAGAGTACCTGGAGTAAATCCACACAGACGCGGGGTGAACATAGATGCTCCTACAGAGCTTGAGGTCGGTTGGGATCGATTCCAGGAATATCTGGACTTAGCGGTGAGTGGAAGAGCTAAACATGCATTTATATTTGAGATAGGACACACAAAATAATGTGTAATATGAATAATCAGCACCTTTTAATAAGGTGTGAACTGTAAAAAAAAGGTAATTTGATAATGATAATAAAAATAATGATAGAAAAAGATACACTGACAGAAACACAAAAAAAAACCCAGACAAAATGACGAAGAAAGGAGAAAAACAACGGGAAAAATAAATAAGAACAAATAATATAAAAATAAATGAAAGTGCAAGAATAAAACAATAAAGAATAAACAGGAAAATGAAGGAATGAATGGGAAAGACAAACAAGCAATAAAGAAAATATATAAAGAAAGCAAAAAATGAATCAAGAGCAAAAGGGAGACAGAAAATGAAAGAATCCAGAAAGAATAGAAAGACGAAAACAGGAAAAAATACAAACTAAAACATCAATAAAATTAAGTAAATAGAATGACAAGAATAAAATAAAGCAAGGGAAGTTTGGAAAAAAATCATAAAGTACATGGAAAAATGAATTAAGGCACATGATTGAACTGAGCAAAGAAATAAGAAAAACAAAAGAACAACCGAACAGAAACTTATCACCAAAATGAGGCTGGCATGGTGTCATGGTGTTGGTACAGAACACATGGAAGGTTGAAAAGTTTGTTCCTGAGCTCTGGATAAAAGGTCTGTGTGGATTCTGTTTGATTTAATCACCTAGAAACATCTGGCCAGACGGCACTTCTTTCACAATTAGCATACCTTATTCAGCCAAACTCATTAACACTGTGTATACTGTCTATCATATAGAATTCAGGGCAGCATGGTGGGTAGCACCGTTGCCTCACAGCAAGAAGGTCCTGGGTTCAATCCCAGGGTGGAGCGGCCTTTCTGTGTGGAGTCCGTATGTCCTTCCCGTGTCTGCGTGGGTTTACTCTGGGAACTCCGGTTTCCTCCCACAGACCAAAGAAATGTGTGTTAGCTTAATTGGTGTTTCTAAAAAGTGGCTCTTAGTATATGTGTGTGTGTGTGTGTGTGTATGTGTGTGTCTGCCCTACGATGGATTGGCGTCCCATCTAGGGTTGTTCCTGCCCTTGTGACCTTAGTTGCCGGGTGGGCACTGGCTGGCCCGCAAACCCGTGTGGATTAAGAGGAAGATAATGGATGAATTAATGTATAAACATTTTCAGGTTAGAACTGTAAAGAAATTTATGTGAGCCAAAAGACCATTATGACTGAATTCAAGAAGCAGAATCATGACGCATCACTTCACTGCATCTAATTCTAAGCTTCCTGTAGACCACCTGAGTTTAATTAAGAGTCCCCTGATCTGCATGCTTGTCACTTTTTGTAATCCCATGTCCACAGCCTTGAGCTTCAGCATCGAACCAAATCTAAATAGATTGTCAGTCTTCATGCAGCTCGTTCAGTTTTCTCTGGTTGGACGCGTCGCTCTCTCTCGAAAGTTAGTGACAGTGAGTTTGAACTATTTGAATGACTACAGTTTTTACCAGCTAGCTACATGGTTTTTGACAATTTTTGTGGCTGTCATGGTTGTGACTGTTGGTATGAGGACTAGGTTAAATTGGCTGGATGTTTACCATATTTTCACAGTTTCGTGGTCACCCAAAAAGAACATCCAAAAACATGAGTTGTCCTAAGGCTAACACATGCTAGCAATCCGTTAACAGTAAGTGTGTACTTTTGGTCATATTGTGTACTCGAGCTGAAGTGTAGAGAAAGACGCACATCCTTCCAAACGTCCAAGGTGTCCTTCACTCTGTGGAACACACATCGAGGACTGGACGAATGAACAGCTCTTAATAAGCTCTTAATGCTCTGTGTCTTTTGTTTGAATCTGGTACGATTAGCTTTTATGTAAGATGTGTGGGCTCATGTGAATGGAAGCTTATAGAAATTGGGGTTTTATCTATCCTGCCAGAGCAGCTCAGGATTGACGGTCCATTGAATCTCTGCATTTGTTCAGTGACTGAGCGCAAACAGGTCAGTGCTGACTCAATTTGTGAAGTGGGAATATGAAATATGAAATTATTGTTTAGCCACAGGGCAAAAAAGCTGTTGCCGAAAATTGTATGTAGGCTTGTTTCTATACTCATTGTTCATTTACTCTACTCTACTCTACTCTACTCGCCATATAGACAAAAAACACGTCAACATTTTGAGAACACACAGATATTAAATGACTCTATGTAAACCTTTTAATCAGAGCCTGTTCTAATTTCTGCAATGTTTGGGTGCGTTAAATTCACGCTGACCAATCAAAGCTTCGTTGTCAGGCAGAACAGCTTATCTCTCTAGTAGCAGACCACAGGAGCTTATATCACAAGCGACTATAACTATATATATGGATATTAGTCTGTGTTGTGTGGGCCAGTTTTCTTGTTTATATAAGTGTAGTCTGTTCATGACCACAAAAAAGAAAGACACAAATAATAGCTTCCTGCACAAACAAGAACTACTGTTGCTTAGGAACTTTGTTCATTGAAAAATAAATTTGCAACCAAGTTGCAAATGTATAGATACTCAGCACGCGAAGCATAATACTGTAAAAAACAAGTTCTTACTAAATTAAATAAACATTTGAAGAACTTATCCAGTGTGATCTGACGCCTTCACTTGACGGACAAAATCAAGAAAGTGGTGGGCGTGGTCACCTCCCACTGGTTTTGCTCTTGTCAACACAACTTTTCGGATTTCCTG